>QOVD01003904.1:0-11695 GCA_003521225.1 Tuber microsphaerosporum | reverse complement strand
AGATATGGCCAAGAAAAACCTCAAACGATCCAACCTGGCGCCAGTGGAAAAAGCCATCATCCCAAGACCCTCTGGTATGGGCCCAACCGCACGATCTCGCAGACAAGAGAGAAAAACAAAGCCGGCTAACCGAAGCGGACGACCAAGCAAAACCCCAAAACCCTACAAGCAGGAAACCACAGGAAAACCACTTGCCATAAACTCCTACCCCCTGACAAAAAGAACACTGCATGCGCAGCAAAACAAGGAGCGTAAATGTGACCATTACAAATGAACGAAATCACAAACAAAGGGGAACCCATGAGAAGAAAACCCAACCAAGATATAGAGTAAACACAACACTAACGATCTCAGAAGGGGGCCGGCCATCACCCTATTTGAACCAGGGAGCAATCATAACACGAAAGAAACCGGTAGGACAATTACATCGTCCAAGGCTTTGGAGTCGTTCAAGGAGGCGGTGCAATACCATGAACTGTCGTAACCGAGGAATGCGACCACGGGCAGTCGCGGGGGGCGAGTGGAGCCACTAGGCAAAAAAGGATGCTAACCGAAAGAATGACCCTAGCCGACCGTGCAAGTGAAGGCGAGGGAGGGACAAGGGGGTGGCTGTAACCGAGCCACGGGACGAAACGATGGGACGAGGAGGGGGGGTGGAAGGCAAACAACTCGCTAGAAACAACCGACAAACAGGCCATGCTCGAGAGATTTCGGACCGAGAGGACGACAGCGAGTACCACGAAGTTACTGACCAAAGCTTTCCCCAGCGAGGGACAAGCCATGGAACCAAGGGCGTACTTTCACCGAGGTCCAGACACCATAACGCCGACCGTAAACGTAGAAAGGAGTAAAGCCGACCGGGGCGGCCGCTAAGCGAGGCTTGCGACCGTGAGGCGAGGGGGTGAGAAGAGCCTTCAAACAACTTCTAGGACAACGCTTTCTCAAGGCGAGGCCATAATGAAAGAGGAAGAAGGTAGTGTCGTCACCCTCCTAGGCAGCGAGGCCATCATAGGAGAGGAGAGGGAGGGGATGGAGTTGACGATGATTTCTCATGGTGTTGAGATTTCAATCGCCGGAGGTGTAGAGGAGATCGTTCGTAACTAACTACTCGTCGGTCACGACCCCTTTATATAAGCATTCCTCCCACAACCCTAACCCTTGTGACTCATACCCTTGAGTCACACGACCTCATGACTCGTAGCGAGTCATGTGCGAAATCCATCAGCTGACTTCTAACAAGTCAACTGCGCAACATACCTAAACCAATCATAATTCAAATAACAAGTCATGTGCGCAATTCGCGTCACATGAGTGAAACCCATGACTCGTAATATGAGTCATGTGCGAAAGTTCATAAATCATATGACCACAATCGTAGTCATGTGAGAAACATCAACCAATAATATTACAACGATGACATCGCAAGTGCGAGTCATGTGAAACAAATCACAAACCTATGACGCATAACCATGTGTCATGTGAAACCATATTCCTTGCTTTAGTCAGGTTTGTGACACAAAGAAGGGGTGGATAAGGACGGTCAGCAGTCTGTAAACATAAATTATTTTTTTTCTAAGTACAGAAATAAGAGTAGACATTGGCTCTCACTCACAATGGAGGTAGTGTATACAGTTGCTGCCTTTGAAAGTCTTAAACAGGCTGGTGTTTGCTTAGAGATAGTGGGTAAAACCAATATATGTGTCTCTACAGTGCCTAGATAGGCCGCACCCACAACAATTTTACTAGTAGCACTAATCAATATACTACTAGTTGTCTTCAACTAATGGTCTTGGTGTATTTTTGTACTCCCACACCTAAGCTTTAGTGTAGCAAAGGCCCAATTAGCCTCTCTGAGTCCTATTGGAGCTTTAGTGAGGCTTATTTCTATACTATGGTCCTCAGGGCGTAGGAGTTTATAACAGAGAAACTCAAGGAATAAGAATCTAAGCTGGAGAAACTATAGAACTCAGCATAGCTATACAATAGCCTCTACCAGTTGAGGACATCATAAGACTATAACTTCTACTGAATCAGTCCAGAATCCATGTGCTGAATCTGCCACATTACTCATCCTCCCCTAACTAAATGTTATGAGGTCTCTTATCTATAATACTATCACTTGACCAATTTTGACATGACTCCATCTTGACTATATTTACAAAAACTAATCCCTCATGTGACATATCAGGTATGGGGAGAGTTGGTCATGCAACACTGTACAGGAAGTAGAGTGTAATATTCATGAAATAAAATGTTTTTTACTTATATCTATTTGTAGAGTGTGGTAATTTACAACATGATGCCGAGGGCTGGCTGGACGAAGTGCGCATTGGAGGAGGCAATTAGGGAAATTTTGGATATTTAAAGTTATTGAAATAGATTTAGATTATTTAATAGTGATGTGACGAGAATCAGAAGGGTATCAACAGTGTTAGGCACATTGGAAGCCCATGTATGGAATACTGGAATCCAGCGCACAGACCTCCGAGCGCACAGACCCCTGCGCACAGACCTCAAAAATACGGCCATCATACCCCTGTGGCCCCAACTTCGGAGCACTACGTTCATTGCCGCACCAGGTGGTAGTTGCACTCGCACTCAAGAATGTCCCTCCAGGGACCACTCGCAATAACACCATATACGTCGCGGCCGTCCGTCTGACCGGATGCTGTTCGCAGGATATATGAGAAGAGAACCTAGCGAAGATTATGCAAGTGGTTCGGACCAAATCGGCCGACGTCGCATAAAGTTATAGGCCTTCAAAGTTAAGAGAGCTGAGGGAAACAAAAGAGTGGACGCTTGGGCGAAATCTTCCCATGAGAAAATTAGACACTAGTACGCATAGTGGAGACCAACAGTCTTACTCAGAGCCAGTCAGTAAGGGAGCAGCATTGCGCGCAATTAGCCATAGGTGCAATTGCAAGCACGAGTCATCCCGAAACCTGATGCGCATGCAGCCTAAGAACTCGTACGCATTGAATGGTCTGACGACCAATAAGTTGGCCACTTCTTACATGGCTCAGTAAAGAAAGTTATAGCGCTAGCACCTATTGGGCTACGAGAACTCTGTACACCTATCGTTGAAGAGAATGACACACCCTCACGATTAGATGAATAGTGTATGTCTTCATAATGCTAAGCATGTAGTCGAACAGTTGTCAGGGTCAGAGAGTGTTCGCACTTTTTAGTTAGTAGTTATTAGTTAGCCCGCGAACACTCAAACGCGGAATATAAATATCGAAGTGCCTCCCTTGCTACAAGAAATCATCAAGCACCGGAGAAGAGATCTTATCAATATAAAAAGTTATCACGCTACAAATCTTTACCTTACTCAATTATCTTTTTATTTGCATCAATTACTTCTTACGAGAGATAGTTACCTACTAGCCTTCTTAGACAAATCTCTGAAGACTCCTACCTAGGCTTAGTCCGATATTATAGTCCCACTATCGGCTACCCCTAACAAACAGTAGAGATGAGAAATATTAGCAAGTGACATCCTGATAACAAAACTATAGTAAATAAAATGTCACGATAAAATAGGAAAGAGGGTGCAACATGGAAATACACGTCAGGATAGCAAATAGAATATGTGTGAAAAATGGGGGAGCAATCTCAAGACTATCAGGAATAAGCAGTATGGCATCAGAGATTATCTGGATGGTATCCAGAGACTCAGGAGATCTATCTAGAGAGGATGAATAATGATCTGAATACTTCACGAAAAGGTCAAAAATCCAGATAAAAGAAGTATTAGATAAGGACTTCAGGAGGAGAAGGGTAGAGGTTGAACAATGACAAGAAGGTATTGGGAAGAAAGATGAGGTCATCTAACCTTGTCAGGAGGCAAGAAGCGAGGGTTAAACATCGTCAGAATGCACAGAGCTGAGGGTTCTGTGTTCCAAGTACGTTAGGACATGGGAGTGCGCAAAACAGATATTCCAGAGTGAAGGTTTACGTTTTGGACGTCTTGTGCATCCTGTACATTAGACGTATAGGATGCAAAGTAATATTTTTGCTGATGTTATCTTTCTAGCAGTGTGTGCATCTGGGCATCTCTATTTCAACCTTCGGTGTTTAGAAATGTATTATTGATAAGTGGTGGAAGAAAGTTGTAGGGAGAAGGATAAAACTTGAAAGCGTGATGGCTGGTAATTGTATTTAATGAAATGTGAAAAAAAATAGGAAGGAGAGAAAGGTTGGAGTAAGGAATGAGAGAAAGAGAATGGCCTAATATAGGAGAATAAAATTTTTCACATTCTGGCTTGGCATCTTGGCATTTTCACACCCATCATATGTCTTGATCACAAATTCCCAGCATGGTACCGAACAGCACAGATCTCATCAGATAGTCCTTTTGGATAGGATGAGATATCACTTTGAGATAACATTGTGTAGCACATATATGATATGTGGTAGTGATCGAACCACGTGCTACATAATATGTAGGAGCCATGATATAAAAGCAAAGAGAACACCGACCTTATAATACCAGAAGAGGCAATTCCAACGACATATAAATCACATTGTTCGACTATCATACCCCAGTTTTTACGGCATCATAAGTAGGGTTATGATAGAGCGGTTCTTGTCTCCCAAATTTCCGCCCAATTACATATTATACTCCGAACAACTCTTATCATGCCTGCATGCACATTTCTCGCCTCTCCATAATTCTCGGAATCCCCTCAATCGTCCTGGACTTGTTGGATTTCTGTCATTGTCCGCTAGGTATTGCGAAATCTGTATGTTCTTCCTACTGGGATATGTGAGGTGAGGGGGAAAGTCCTTCCTGCTATATTACCTCCCGGGCCCTTCATGCTCCTCCCCTAGGGAATGTGAATGCTCACCCTTTGTGTTGTTTTTACATTGCTTGGACTAGTACCGCATTTTGGGGTCTCGCATTAGTAGTTCTGATCTGATTTGATGAGGTATATCCCCTCCCCAGAGACATCTTCGATGAACTCAAGTGGACCTGTTCCTACTGACAGAGCCGGACTTCGCACACCCGTGGCCATATCTCCACACACACACCCCCGTCATCACGTAAAGCCTTGCAAATTGCGACTAACCCTATCACGACATCTCACTCGCTCACCCGCCAACCTACTCCTTGTTAAGTCTTTCAAGGAAATTAATGAAAATGAAAATTTATCTCATGGCATCGCCCTCCCCCTCCCCCTTTGCCCTTGCCTCTTCTCTACTAGCTAATCTATCAGCTTACACCCCCCCACTCAAACATTCCCTCATCCCACTTTGAACGAAGCAACATCTAACCAACCCCCACCCTAAACTAAGCAGAAAAGCAGAAAGGGAAAAAGAAAAAGGAAAAAAAAAGAACCTTTATTCTGACTCACCATACGCGCAAAATAAAGCAAAACAAGCGTAGACAAGAATTGAAAGTAAGCCAAATGCCCCAGCGAACTAGACTGTTATACATCCATCCCTTTCCCTTCTCGATTACCCACTGTATTCGTTTTCCCTTCCGATGAAGCAAAGGCAGAAGAAAAGAAATCTAAAACTCAAACCCGGAGACCTGGTCGAAAAAAAAGGAAAAGGAGGCAATCTCTAGATAGAAAGGCAATAATGAAAGAGGAGTACATACTCAACAATCGCAAAGTAAAGTCGAGTAAAGCAAAATGGTGGGAAGAGAAGGGGATTAAGCAAAGGAGTCTGGGCCGCGGTGGTTCTTGCCCTTCTAATGCGTATGCTCCGACGAGGAGGCGGGGTTAATGGGGACAAATGGCAGAATAGGCCAAGCTGGTGTCAAGTAAAGTAAACAAAAACGAAAAACATGAATAAATCAAGCAGGATCGCAGCCCATAAATAAAACTCGAGAAAAGCACAAAGGGGAGGAAGAGAAACAGAAGAGCTTAGCCAGGTTATGACAGGCTATTCCTCGCCACCATTCTCTTTGCCATCACCAGGCTTTTCCCCACCTTCCCCAACCTTCTTCCCCCTTTCCTCCTCAGCCTTGAGCAACATCTTGGCAACAATCTCCTGAGCCTTTCCTTCAATTGCATCGCCGTCTTCGGATATGGACTGGTCGAGGGCGAGCTTGGTATTTGCCAACGCAAGAATTTGCTCTTCGATGGTACCTTTGCTGACTAGTCTATATACATCGTTAGTGACCAAGTGGTCAGTGGAGGGGAGGGGAGGAAGTGCCTAATAATTTCAACTTCTCTGGTCTGACCCACACGATGCGCCCTGTCTGAAGCCTGGGCGTCATCATGCGGGTTGAAACTGCTATCAAATATAACAACCTTATTCGCACAGGCAAGATTAATTCCGAATCCACCAGCTTTAGTACTGAGCAAGAAAGTCATGATATCCTCCTCTTCATGATATTGATCGATCATGTCCTGTCTCATATCAACCGGTGTCGATCCATCAATTCTAAGGAATCCTAATCCAAGAGTTGTCATCACGAGTTCCAATAAATCGAGGACTTGCGTGAACTGGCTGAAGATCAAGACTCGGTCGCCCTTCTCGCGCATCTCCATCAGTAACTTTGTCAATGCCTCAACCTTGCCGGACGCCATCCATTCCTTTCGCTTCAAGGCGTGTTTCCCCATCGTCTTCGGGTTGTTTACACAGAGTTTGTTGAGCTCTAGGTCGTTCATGACTTCCATGTCTTCGAGGACAAGTTGTTGGTTGCAGTCCGCGTAGATGTCCTCTCCGAGGATTGCGTGGCTCATCTGGAGAATCTTTGCATCTGTGTAATGCTTTCGAAACAATAGCGGGTGGATGGCAGCCTGACGAAGCTGCATCATCACATTGGCGTTGGATTTAGAGGCCTTTTTGCCGGCGGCTCGTGCTGCGATTGCTTCTGCTGCTAGATCGAGGTAGTTTTTGTAAATAGCTTCTTGGGCTTTGTTCATGACACAGTATTCGACGCGGCTTGTCTTCCCTGGAAGGTGTTTGAGAACCTGCGTATATTATTAGCATAATCAGTAAAATATTAAAAGAGGGCATATCGGAAATAAGCAAACCTGTTGCTTCTTCCTTCGCAGCACAAATGGTGTCATCATCGCACGGGCACGTTTAATCCTCTGTATGGATAATAGAGCACTATTCGACGCCTCGTTGTCGGTGGTTTTGGCCTTGTACTTGAATATGCTTGCCAGATCCTCACGCTTCTCATTGAAAACCTCTGGGAGGATAAACGCTAGAAGAGAGGCAAGTTCTTGCAAGTTGTTCTGAAGCGGTGTTCCAGTTAACAATAGCCGGAAAACAGCAGGCAGTCTCATGAGTGCGTCGTAACGGTTGGACGAACTATTTTTAAGGAGATGCCCCTCATCGTAGACACAAACCTTGGAATGTCAGCATATTGTATTTCAGAGGGGCAAGAGCTTACATTAAAGGACTGATCCTTGAGGAACCTCTTGTCTATCCTATCACCAGTCGCTAGCTGGTATGTGGTAACCAAGACATTCCAATCTTTCCGCTTGCACAGAGAAATACGCATCTCAGCTCGTTCCTTAAGAGATCCATAGTAAGGTTCTACAACCAATGCTGGGCAAAATCTCTTGAACTCGCGAAGCCAATTCTCTGTGGATAATCGTCAGTCGCTGCCGTTACTTGTCCCAGGCCAGAAGCACTCGAAAACAGGGATTAAAGAAATATGCGGTAAAAAATCTGTGCGTGTTTGAGTGCCAATACAAAATATGCCTGCCTATTTTCGAGTACTTCCAGCTTGGGGCAAGTACTGGTAATGCTTAAACGCAGGACTAGGCTTACCCAAAGTGGAGGAAGGAACAACTACTAAATGGGGACCTTTAATCCCGCCCTCCAGCAATCTCGCAAGAAACGCGATAACTTGGCAAGTCTTCCCAAGGCCTAGTAAGTGTAAGCATATTATACTTGTAACTTCCAGAGGAGGAAAACATACCCATCTCATCGGCTAGAATGCAGCTGAGTTTCTTCTCATACAAGAGATTCAACCAATTAACACCAACAACCTGGTAATCCTTAAGTATGACGCCCTCCGCCATGTTTTTGGGCTGCTGCTTGAAGAAATTGCCAATTTGGTTCTCTCTCCTGCTACCTTTTATTTCATCACTATCGTCCAAAGAGTCGGTAGGTGTACCAATAGCGGAATCCTTCAACGGTGCAGCTCCAGAGTCAGGACTGATATCTAGGATTTCAAGCTCGCCGCCGGCTCCGGCGGAACCGAATATATCGACACCCCATTTCTTGATGCTCTCTGCGACAGGTTTTCCAAGTTCTTCAACCTTTGCGATAAGAGAGTCCACAGCATCATACCCCCTCCAAGTCTCCAAGCAAATGTCAATAATCTTATCTCCAATAGCGCGAGTGCGCGCTCCTCTAGACTTTTTCCCTTTGATTGGGGCGATATCACTTGTGACAGCACGGACTTGGTCGAGAGAGCGGAAGGGTCGTTGGGAAATGACAATCTTGACAGTTTCCGCAGCGGTACATGATATGTCAGAGAGCTCTTTCAAGGTACATGTATTAACGTACTTTAAAACCTTGTCTTCGAGAGCTCGTTCCTCGTCCGAATTGCCATCGGATTGTGCGGCCGAGTCGGTGTCATCATCAGAATGGACAGGTGCAGGTGGCGAGGACGATACCTCTCTCGAAGAGCCCTTAACTAGCCGTCTTCTTGGTTTGGGCGGGGGCTCTGGTGAGGCGATTACCTGGGCCTGTGCCTGTGTAGATGACCATTTATCTCTAATGGTCCCTCTTGGGGCAGCTGCAGCACGATTTGATGTCTTCATCTGAGCGACCTTGCCGGCAGGTTTTTCATCCCCGGATATGGTAAGATCGATGGTATCCTCATCGTCCTCTATCAGCATAGCCATTGCGTCATCGTAATTTCCCTTCTTCTCCATGAGAGCGTTTAAAAGCACTCTAATGGGCTTCAAGGGAAGCACGATCGACATGCGCCTAACATGATTTTGATACTCCTTGTTCTCGATCTCGGAGACCTTGATATCAATCCCTGAGTAACCATTGGCTTGGTTGCGAGGGCGGGAGCCTGCAATGGTAGCGGTGCCAAATGAGTATGTGGTTGTTGCCCTCTTAACAGAGTCAAGTCGGCCCTGAAAAGGTATATGCGCGCTTTGAGGCTTAGCCAGCGGGTTGTAAGTGAACTGTTGGATAAAGTTGCGCATTGTAACGGGAGACTCTTCAACTCTAGTGGGCCCCTCAGATGGTTTAGCGCTATCCCGGCGGCCACGCATAGCGCTGACAGAAGGTACAACTTTGTTGGCCAGTGCACTCCCCACAAATGTTGGCTTTATATCATGGTCTGATCCTTCATCTGAAGACCCGCCAAGATAGTGAGGTCCATCGTCAGTCAAATCAACACTCCCTGCTCCATTAGGTTTTGAAGGGTAAAAGTCGAAAGGCCGAACAGAGCCATCCGGTTGAAGAGCAGCAGAAGTTGGTTTCGCCTTGGTGAACGGCTTCGTCCTGACCGGCGAGATAAGCTCCTCTCGAAAAGGCGACGATGCCGCAACTTGAATAACGGGAGGAGCCGCCTTGGGAGTCCTGTTGGGGTCCAGCAGCTGGGTAGGCTGCGTGATGGGCGAGGAGGTGACCAAGAGCGCAGATGGTGGAGGAGTAGCTGCCGTCGCACCGTTTTTCTGCCTATCAAAATAGGAAGAATTCAACGGGAGAGTAGCAACTTCACTAGAGGCAGTTTCATCCTCACCCTGGTCAGTAGCCAAGGTCTCAGTGTCAAGCCCATCTATCTTGCGGCGCTTTGGGCTGAAGTCTCTCCCAGGGCCGAAGGGGAATAGTCTCCCACGTTTTGTGGGGGTAGCTGTGATTGCGGGCAAAGTAGCCTCTTCAGGAATAGGCAGCTCGTTAGCAGCGGTAGTCGTAGTATTGTTCGGGATGGAATCCATCCTCCTCTTTTTGATGTTAGCGGCGGAAATCAAATTTAGGGCGACTCACGTTTCTTGGGCAACGTAAGGAGGGGAACCAAACGCACCAGTATTAAAGAAAAGAAAAGGGTTAAGGTTGAATATGATGTTTGCCCAAAGTACTGATTCCGTTGATGGAAGATGAGAAAGGCTGTAGGGAAAGGACGAAGTTTTTTTTTTTTTCCCACTCCTGGTCAGGAACGTGGTGAGTGGATGGACGAGACACCGGTAGATCTGTAATTACTGATAGAGAGGGAAACAAAAAAACGATCTCGTAGTTGGGTATCGTGACCCCAAACCCTCAATATCCAATGAGTATCTCGAGATCTCTTTCAGAAAGTTTAGATTGTGAGGAAGTCGCGCCCGGATCTCGACGACAACAGCAGCAGGCATCAGGAGGCAGAGAACAACGATCAGGTCCGTCAGGACGCACCAGGACGCACCAGGCGCAACCAGGCGCAACAAGAGAACTTCAGGACGCGATTCTTGCCAAGACTATCTATAAGCCATCCTTGTTGCAATTTACTCCCCAATCTGGTTTAGTCCACACAGTGCCAATCTTTATTCAATACGATAGCTTCTCATCATAACCTACAGGCAGTCTAAGTCACCCTGCAAATATCGGGCAATAAACATTTTTGCATTGTCGTGTTCCTTGTCAATTCAATCATTCTACATCTCCATCTGGAAAACAATGGCCACCAGACGATCCTTAAAGGGAGAGAAGATAACCGAGAAGGAGGAAATTGCTACCATTGTCCCTGGTGCCAGCCCTAAGAATGACACCAAAGGTCCTGCTGTTCCTGGGTGAGCTATCCATCTCGTCGGTGAGAAGCAAAACATGGCTAACCGAGCATAGATCTGTCATTGCAAAACTTCTCCTGTTCACTCTGGCAATGGTTGTTGCTCCCTTGGGTTCCTATTTCTTGACGGTGAACACCGTGTTCAGTGGTACGTCTTGCGCGCAAATCCCCCAAAACACCATTAACTCGTGCAGGAAACACTACATTCGCTGGGGCTACGGCAGCGGTTGTTGCGAACGTTGTATTGATCACATACGTCCTGGTAGCTATGGCAGAGGACACTAGGGAGCAGGAGGAAGCGAAGAAATCACAATAGGGCAGAAAGGTCGATGGGCAGTCTATTACTTAATTTTAATTCAACCTGCGAGGGGAAAACTATGGGAGTATTATCAACATGCCAAGGGGTTGGAAAATCTGTGTCGAGACACCGAAGTCTATTTCTTTTCATGTTGTAATTTCAGGATTATATTGCTTCTCCCTTGCGCCCGTCAGTATGGTAGCAAGTAGCAAACCCTTCGACAAGCACCGTGTCGCACCGGTAGACTATCGTCGAAAATAGGCAGAGTAAGTGATGAGATGTACAGTAATCTGGCCGCACATATTATACCGCACACACTCTCTCGGTCACCTCGAACGCCACAACCACGTCGGAACGTTGAAAACGTTATGATAACGTCGTGCTCATATGTTTCCCCGGATGTGCACAACGTGATGAAACATACGATTACCGGTACCACTAATCCACTACCGGTAACTTCGTGCTAAAGAGCCCTTCCCTCGTCCCTGAACTTCGTCCGATAAATTCACCAGACGCCCAATGCAACCTCCCTTTAATCACCACATAACACTGTACGAGTAGACTATCTATCCATTCATTGAGCACTCTACAATATTACACCTTGATAAATACATCACCCTCTCATAAATCACAATTCACTTCCAATCGCTCCCCCCGTCTTGTTATTCGACCTGTAATCTTACCCCTTTCGTTATCAACCC
>QOVD01003896.1:0-14961 GCA_003521225.1 Tuber microsphaerosporum | reverse complement strand
TTTCCATCTATTAGATCATGCTATCAATATGAAGAGAAGGTTAACTTACCAGAACTATTATCCCTCAGCACCACCACATTTACTCTCCTTGCTGCTGGATCCTCTGGCACTTCTTCTGCTGTCAGATATATTTCTCAGTGGGAGAGACAAAACACTTACCAACTCGCTCCCTACCAAGCACTCCATCTTCTCCTCCCCTTACCATCGCATTACCTCTCCCGTGACCACCTCTTCTCCCTCTTGCCACTCTGGCGATTCTCCTTCTCTCCTATTTTCAAATTGTTATTTTCCAGAACATGACCCAGCAGAAAGTAAAAGCAGAAATTGGCTCACCAAACAGTGCCTACAGGTGCATAGTAAGAACCCAGTGCGAGAAGGGTCAAATTTCGTCACAGCAAGCTCCCTTCTACAGCCACTACAGCGTGGCATCGTGGTAAAGCTGGTGATTAAATGTGGTATAAGAAGGCCAATAGGCGGTGCATGAACAGGTGGTTGTTGTGAATAATAAAAGGTGTGTGGATAGTAGAATAGAGGATGAGTGTGAAAAGAAGTGGGAGAGGATAAATTACACAGGGTAGTGAGTAAAATATTCGCAATTTGGCTTGGCTTCTCGGCATTCTGGTGCTAGGATGGTATGGAAAATACTGCTGGGTACACGTGGGCGTGGCCTATCAGATGGTCTGATCGGACATTTTGATGAGATGAGATATGACATTTTGATAAACTGCTCAGTACATATATGATTAGATATGAGACACAAGGGAACCATCTTGTTTGTTCTACCGCTTCCCATACACGACGATTCCTCTCCATGTATCCTCCATTCGCCTGTGAATTAGAGTACCGGTACTTCTAAAGTAATGATAAAGGGAAGGTGCCACCATAGGACATCCTTGTTAATCATTCTATCTCTAGAACAAATGAGGTCGTCGAGGGCATTCTGTAAACTCCCACGGTCAACTTCAGCACCCTCCACCCCCCCAGGCGACTCTCGCATCGTTGTCCGTCAACTCTCGCAACTATCCGCTTCCGCCGATTCTAATGTTTACCATTATTCCCAGGCTGCCGGGTGGTGTTTTATTGGCTGTCGTGTTTTCGGTAGGCCATTTTAGATGCTGAATATTAAACTACGGTGACTCCAACATGGGCCATGGGTTTTAGGAATGCTGTCACGTTATTTACTCATAGCGGGATAAAATTGTGAGACGTCCCCGAAGGGCGGGTAGATACTGGTAAATGCGAAATGTCGACAAAGCGAAGGAAGATATTAAAGTTCTGAATTTAGGGATAGGTTCACATTGTCCGGTCGACTCTACCGGTACTCGAGTACGGTATGCCGTGTCAATTGGGCTGCTAGGGCTCTTCTCAGCAACAGGGTTCACAGTGAGGGTCTGGTGGGATTTCTTTGGTTGCATCCCACGAATTCTTTGTTCTCTCAGCCCACAACTTGATACCGAATTCGGAAAGGTCTTCATTGGTTGTCTGTGGGTAGTTTCCTGAATTTTTTTTTCACCCATACGCCAAGGGCGATCTAGTATGTATTTTGTGCGCACCTGGGTTCAATTTCTTCTGGGAGCTAAGTTTCTAATCCTCTATATTTTCCTTCATTTCTGGGCTGGAGGACGCTCAAGATTCCACACCTAACACCCTTAAGAAAGTGAGGATTTATCATGTTTTTTTGATAATGATGGCTTGAATTAAATTATGTATTGGAATAATATTTGATTGATTGTTTATATATATTTTTCCTAATGATTGGATATCTTGAAAAATGCTGCTGCATGCTGTGGCTTTGTACAATACATTGGATGCTCAAAGACTCCCAGAAGAAATAGAACCCAGGCGCGCACAGGTTGCACACTAGATCGTCCTTGGCCTTGAGTGGTTGTCCGTGGGTGGTTTCCTGATTTTTTTTTTCACCCATACGCCTTGTCGAATTCAGTAATAGCCGAGAGGAAAAGTAGGCAACTCCCTGTGCACCGGGAGTCGACCAGTCCCCCCATGTTTAGCTGCGCTTAGAGCCTCACTTTTCTTCTTTCATTTCTTCGTGCTTTCTTGAGGCTCCAACAGTTCTGACAGAGACCAATCTCGTATTAGTCATGCAACCTCACCAACAGGAAATACTTGGATAATAATTGTGCCTCAGCTAGCCGCATCACCCCTTTTTCTTCAGTTCTGGTCACGGAATATTTATAGACTCCCCTTGTTCCCCGGCGAACCACGGTACCATTTCTACACTCAACCAACATTCCGGATAGAATACCATGGCCCAAATTTCGCATTCGGTCAGCATCGGCGACAGTAATGTCCACTGCGGTAACATAACAGGTAGTTTCAACACCACCTTCTATGGGTCTGACGAGGATAAACGGATTATGCATTGGCCCTCTCCATTGGAGCCAAGCAACAGACATCAAGGTGTACGCACCGACCGGTTCGACGGCGTAGGGGATTGGTTTTTGGAAACGACCATTTCGGGAGTGGAGGGATAGTGAGGGTGGAGCCGATGAGGCAGTCTTGTTTTGTTCAGGGAATCCAGGAGTGGGCAAGACATATCTGAGGTAAGAGGCGGAATTCTTTGAGAGAAGCGAATACTACTGACAGCTAGAAATACTAGCTCTTTGGTGATTGACAGCCTGTGCGACCAGGCAAAGAAGGAAAATATCGCGGTTGTAGGCTTGTACTGCGACTTCCTTTCCTAGCAAGAGCAGACAATCACAAACATCATGGGCACTATCCTCAAGCAGCTAGTAGTCAAAGGGGGTATCCCGAATTACGTACGTGAGGCATTTGAAGAAGGGAAAACAGAGCTTGGCGGTAGAAGGCTACGGCTTGGGGATTTGATGGAGATGTTGAGGACTGCAATTGCTTCGCTACCCCGGGCTTTCATCTGTGTCGATGCCTTGGACGAGCTTTTACCGAAATGCCTGCTGGAGCTTCTCGAGTCTCTGAAAGATATTGTCCGCGATTCCCCTGGCACGAGAATATTCCTCACCGGGAGGCCCCATGTCTGGGGGGATATTCAAAGATATTTCACCAAGGCGGTTATGGTACCCATCAGCCCTAACCCGGATGATATCCGGAATTATGTGGAGATGAGGTTAGATAGGGATGCCGAACCAGAGGCAATGGGCAAAGATCTACGGGTAGAGATTGTTCGAGTTATTTTGGAAAAGACATCTGATATGTGCGTAGGACCATTTTGCATTCCCACTCTGTCAATGATGTATACTTACCAACGATGTGTGTAGATTCCTCCTCGTTTCGCTTAACATAGGCGCTATTCTAGGAGAGGTGACAATTCGTCAGAGAAGAAAGAAACTTGAAGAGATGACACTTGGCAATGGATTGAGTGATGCTTACACGGCACTTTAACTCAGCTGAAATCGCAGAAGGGATATAAATCAATACTCGGGCTGTACGGTCCTGATGTGGGTGTTGTATTCGGAGCGGCCGTTACGAGCCTTGGAGCTCTGTCACGCATTGGGAGTGGGGATAGGGTCCACAGATCTGGATCCAGAAAACGTTCCTGCATTACGGACACTCTTATCATCTTGTCTGGGTCTTGTCACAGTTGAGGCGTCTTCGGCTACAGTCCGACTGGTGCACTTTACTCTTCAGGAGCATCTCTCAAGCGATCCAACCCTATTTCATAGTCCTCATTCAACAATTGCCGAGGTTTGCTTGACAGACCTCAACTTTGGATGTGTCCGGGATCTTTCACCAATTCTTGGCATGGCCCTCACGACAACGCCGCTTCTAGAATATGCTTCTATTAACTGGGGGAGGCATGCAAGGAGGGAGATGACGGAAAATATTGAAATACTTGCACTGAGGCTTCTCGATGAATTTGATGAACATATATCTGCTCACCTACTGTTATTACACAGCAGCCGAGATCGCGGCAGGTACCCGTTTTATTACAGGGGAGGACCTAGGGGGTTTACGGGACTCCACGGAACAGCACATCTCGGCGTCATGGGAGCAGTTCCTTCTGTATTACGGATGAAGGAGTGGGACGTTAATGGAAGCGATTGCACGGGGATGACGGCTCTCACCTGAGTGGCTGCAAGAGGGCACGAGGAGGCCGTAAAGATGCTTTTAGAACGGGAGGACGTCAATCCCGACCAACCAGACACCGAATATGGCCGGACACCACTCTTGTGGGCGGCTGGGAACGGGCATGAGGGAATAGTAGAGATGCTTTTGGAACGAGAGGACGTCAATCCCGACCAGCCAGACACCAAATGTGGCCCGACACCACTCTCGTTGGCGGCCGAGAATGGGCATGACGGAATAGTAAGGATGCTTTTGGAGCGAGAGGACTTCGCTCCCAACCAGGCAGACACCGAAAATGGCCAGACACCACTCTTGTGGGCGGCCAAGAGCGGACATGATGGAATGGTAAGGGCGCTTTTGGAACGAGAGGACGTCAATCCCAACCAGCCAGACACCGAATATGGCCGGACACCACTCTTGTGAGCGGCTAAGAGCGGACATGATGGAATAGTAAAGATGCTTTTGGAGCGACAGGACGTCAATCCCGACCAGCCAGACACCTTTTATGGCCAGATACCACTCTCGTTGGCAGCCGAGAACGAGCATGAGGGAATAGTAAAGATGCTTTTGGAACGGAATAATGTCCCCACCGCCATACTAGATCACATGATCTAAACCCTACAATCGTTGACTCCCTCCAAAGTCCATTATGGAGTTGTGATGATCCCACCAGGGCGGGGCACTGTCAATTGTGCCCAAGCAGATTACGGTGGCCTAATATCCATCCTACCCTCCGCTATGCCTCAGAATGAATGTGTGGTCGAGGTGCAATCTAGATCTGATGATCCAAATACTGGTATGGCAGACTTTAATGGCCAACCTGCCCCCCCTGCCGGCATCCCACCACGAACGGCCCAAGTTATCAGACCTTAGGGATTCTGTTTCCAAGTCCACAGATAGCGGCCTCTCAACCCAATCACCCCGGCGGTCTCACCCTCTTTTAACCTGGCCACTAAAGCTCTGGTACCCTCCGCGGAAAACTGATGCCCATTCTAACGCTCAATCAATCCTCTCATTCGCCGTCAGCTGGTCTTTTCTCATCGCCTCTCTTATTTGTCTTTTCGCTTTCCTCCTTTACATCTTTCCTTCTCCGTTACTAGATATATCCTCCTTCCGTAAATAATTACGGAGGGATTTAGCATAGTCAATGGTTCTGTAGGTTTAAATGTAAATATACTTGATAACGGCATTTTTCTAGTTTCCCCTGGCCATTTACAATTTATCAACTTTTGTCTTTTTCCCCTTGGCCCTTTCCCTCAATTAGGGTTCCGGTTAGGCTTGGTCCTACGGCGCTATTCTCGTTATTCATTCCTGTTCTTCGTTATGTTCGTATTCGCATCGCGTTTTATGGACAGTAGTGTATAGTATAGTACGGCTCGTTACAAGCACTTCTGTAGGAATGGATAGTAATCTGGAAGACACCCGTCCTAGGTTCGTAAGCGGCCAGTCTATCTCCTTCATGTACCTCCTCCTGTTGGATTTTCCATGGGACATGCGGTGAATGCAATTATGCGGATATGCAGTTCTGCAGGTATGCAGTCCTACGGATATGCGGATATGCGGATGTATGGCTAGGAGAAATACACTTATAGGGTATTCGGTATCTTGGTGTGCGGCGACTAGGTACTTAGCAGTGGAGTGTTGTTTTCACAGCCTATACCTAGCGGCATAGGGTATTAGCTTTTGGTTTTGTTGATACCCATCGCCATTGGCAATTAGGTACCAATGAGGATCATGAGACATCAGGGTAATTCTGGATAGCAAGGGATCGCTAGGGATCGGGATTTGTGAGTTTAGTGTGTTTCTTTAGAGTTCATTGGGTTTCGGGGGGTTTTTTTCTCTTCAGTTTTGCTAGTTAGATAGAGAGATATATCTCCGGATCTGCCCTTAGCTAGCAGAGAGAGAGAGAGAGAGCAGCCAACTAGTCCACAACGCTTTTTAATGTTCCGCTACTCTTAGAGTCTATTGCGATAGCACTTTTATTTCATTCTTTTGTGCTTTGTTCAGGCTCTAACTTTAGCACTTCTCACTACTGACTAGCGGCCACCAACCGTTCCCTTTACGGGCTATCATGCTCCGATACTAGTTCTACCGATACCTTCGGAGGAGATCCCCGTTCCAGATTGTTGGACTACAACCCTAACCCCAATTTACCGGATATCCATTCTTTTAATACCGGCGAATAGTCCGGTGGTATTAACAAGATGGTGAGAGCGGCCTTTTTGCGACTTGGGCCAGTTAACCTAGGTTCTATAAATTTATGGCATTGTGAGCGAGCTTTCCCTGGTGGGAATATTTGTGGGGCAGTAAGGTAATAAGTGCAGCCCTGATATAAGTTCATATAACAATGTCATAGGAATATGATATTACAAAAAAACACTAGGGTTGAATGTATAAGCCTTTCCAACAGACTAGCCGCTGAAATTGCATTCGCCGGGATTGGTAGCAGAAGGATGCTTTTGTTTTGGTTAGTGTGGAGTTATTTATATAGACCTAGCATGCTACCAAAAGGCATACTGTTCGGGTTTCGAGAAGCCGAGTAGAACCATACCTACCCAGCTAGCCAACCCTTCTCTACTTTATAGGGAAGAAAACTAGTAAAACCTCGCCCTGGGTGAGATTCCATACTGCCAAATTGGGGTAGTGACCTAGGGCTTGTTTAATGCACTCCTGCCGTACATGCTATCATACCATGTATCATAATACTTAGTGGTGTTGTAAAGGGAGATGAGAGCAAAAACCAGTTTTCCGGCGACCTTGGGCTCGTAGTAGGCACATCGGGGCAAGCAGATTGTCCGCATAACGAAGGAGACCAGTGTTCCGAACCCCCCAGTTCGTCCGTATCGAAGGTAGGACCGGACAGACCACCAGTGGTAGTCGGTCCTTGCCCCACTCTGTGGACGGCCTAGGGCAGATGTAGGTAGTGCAGGATGCCCGACCGGGCATAGTAGGGTACTAGGGATGTTTCCAGTTTCATCTTTTCAGCCGGTATGCTCAGACACTTCAAGTTCAAGATTTCGTATCCCTCGCTGTTTATGATCTAAGTTACACACTGTAGTATTTTCTTCCTACCGTGTAAAACCCTGTTACATGCTCCCAACAAGACTTACTTCACCATAGCTATCTGCGCTTAAGCACAATAGATCCTTCAAGCTCCAGTACCACTATTCAACCTTCTTCTGGGTCCTTAGCCCTACAACATGCGTTAGAACCTGTATGCATAAAAGACTCTTGCAATACAGAGGGAGGTGATTGCGAATAAAATGGAAAGGACTACAAAACAAATTTAACGTGTGTTGCTATAGCCACTCGGTAGAAGTCTTTGTAAGAAATATCTCGTATTTGCCATGCACACTCACGAAAGTGAAATGATTGGATACGGTAGTAATTGCGCAACAAGCCACATCACCCCGCTTTCTTCATCTCTGGTCACAGAATATTTACACACATTCCTATCCCCCCCTACAAACCAGTGCACCGTTTCTACATCCAACCGACATTTTGCGTAGGATACCATGGCCCAGACTTCACATTCGGTCAGCATCGGCAAAGGCAACGCCCACACCGGCAACATAATAGGTAGTTTCAACACCACCTTCTATAAGTCCGACGAGGATAAACAGATTATGCGTTGGCTCTCTCCACTGGAGCCAAACAACAGACATCAAAGTGTGCGCACCGACCGCCTCGACGGCATAGGGGATTGGTTTTTGGAAACGAGTGAGTTTCGGGAGTGGAGGGGTAGTGAGGGTGGAGCCGATAAGGCTGTCTTATTTTGCTCCGGGAATCCGGGAGTGGGCAAGACATATATGAGGTGAGAGACGTTCCTTAAAAGAAGCGAACACCATTGACGGCCTAAAATACTAGTTCCTTGGTGATCGACAGCCTTTGCGATCATGCAAAGAAGGAAAATATCGCGGTTGCGGGCTTGTACTGCGACTTCCTTTCCCAGCAAGAACAGACAATCACCGGCATCGTGGGCGCTATTCTCAAACAGCTAGTATGTAGAGGGGGGATCCCGAATTATCTACGCGAGGCGTTTCAAGAAGGGAAAACGGACCTTGGCGGTAGAGGGCTACGACTGGTGGATCTGATGGGAATGCTGAGGATCGCTATTGCTTCGCTACCCCAGGTTTTCATCTGTGTCGATGCCTTGGACGAATGTTTACCGAAGTGTCTGCCAGAGCTTCTCGGATCTCTGAGAGATATTATTCGGGAGTCCCCTAGCACTAGAATATTCCTCACCGGGAGGCCCCATATTAGGGAAGATATTCAAAGATATTTCATCAAGGCGGTTGCGATACGCATCAGCCCTAGCATGGATGATATCCGGAATTACCTGAAGATGAGGTTAGATAGGGATCCTGACCCTGAGGCGATGAGCAATAATTTACGAGCCGACATTGTGAGAGTCACCCTGGAAAAATTATCTGAAATGTGCGTAGGACCATTCAGAATGTCTACTTTACCAATGGTGTATACTTACCAATGATTGTGTGTAGATTCCTCCTCGTTTCGCTCAACATCGATGCCATTCTAGGGGAGGTGACAATTCGCCAGAGAAGAAAGAAACTTGTAGAGATGACACAAGGCGATGGATTGAGTGATGCCTACACAGCAACTCTAACGCGACTAAAAGCGCAAAAGGGATATAAATCAGTGCTGGGGCTGAGGGTCCTGATGTGGGTGCTGTATTCGGAACGGCCCTTACGAGCCCAGGAGCTCTGTCATGCCTTGGGAGTGGAGATAGGATCTGAAGATCTGGATCCGGAAAGCATTCCTGCGTTACGGACACTCCTAGCATCTTGTCTGGGTCTTGTCACGATCGAGGAGTCTTCGTCCACAGTCAGACTAGTGCATTTTACCCTTCAAGAGCATCTCTCTCGTGATCCTACCCTATTCTGTGATCCTCATTCAACAATTGCCGAGGTTTGCTTGACATACCTCAATTTTAGATGTATTAGGGATCTTTCGCCAACCCTTCGCTCGGCCCCCGCAACAACGCCTCTTCTGGAATATACTTCTGTTTACTGGGGGAGGCATACAAGAAGGGGGATGACGGAAAATATCAAAATACTTGCACTGAGGCTTCTCGATAGATTTAATGAGCATATATCTGCTCAACTACTGTTGTTACAACATAACCGAGATAACGGTGGGGGCCCATACTATGGCGGAGTGGGAGGACCTACGGGATTTTCAGGGCTCCACGGAGTAGCATTTTTCGGGATCGTAGGGATAGTTTCTACTGTTTTTGATATGAAGAAATGGGACGTTAATGCGTACGATTGCGTGGGGATGACGGCTCTCATTTGGGCATCCATGAGAGGGCATGAGGAGGTCGTGAAGATGCTTTTGGAGCGAGAAAACGTCAATCCTGACAAGGCAGACACCGAGTATGGTCGGACGCCACTCTCGTGGGCGGCCAAGAACGGACATGAGGGGGTAGTAAAAATCTTTTTGCAAAGAGAGGATGTCAATCCCGACCAAGCAGACACCAAATATAGCCGGACGCCACTCTCGTGGGCGGCTGAGAAAGGACATAAAGGGGTAGTAAAGATGCTTTTAGAACGAGATGGCGTCAATCCCGACCAGGCAGATACCGAGCATGGCGCAAGGCCTCTCTGGTGGACGGCTAGGAACGGGCATGAGGAGATAGTGAAGATGCTTTTAGAGCGAGAGGACGCCAATCCCGACCAGGCAGACACCGAATATGGCGCAACACCCCTGTGGTGGGCAGCTGTGAAAGGGCATCAGGGGGTGGTAAATACTCTCTTGCAACGAGGGGACGTCAATCCCGACCACCCAGACACCAAATATGGCCGGACGCCACTCTCGTGGGCGGCTGCGAACGGGCATGAGGATATAGTAAAGATGTTTTTACAACGAGGGAACGTTAATCCCGACCAGGCAGACACCGAATATGGCCGGACACCACTCTTCTGGGCCGCTGGGAACGGGCGTGAGAGGGTGGTAAAGATATTTTTGGGACGATGGGATGTCGATCCCAGCAGGGCGGACACCGTGTATGGCGCAACGCCACTCTCGTGGGCAGCTGAGAACGGGCATGATGGAATAGTGAAGATGCTTTTGGAACGAGATGATGTCAACCCCGACCAGGCAGACACCAAATATGGCCGCACACCACTCGCTTGGGCGGCCGAGAAAGGTCATGACGGGATAGTAAAGATGTTTTTGCAACGAAGGGACATCAACCCCGATCGGGCAGACACCCAATATGGCCAAACGCCACTCTCGTGGGCGGCCGAGAAAGGGCATGAGGGGATAGTAAAGATGCTTTTGGAGCGAGAGGACGTCAATCCCGACCGGGCAGACACCAAATATGGCCAAACGCCACTTTCGTGGGGAGCTAGGAGCGGGCATGTGGGGGTGGCAAAAATGCTTTTGGAGCGAGGGGACGTCAATCCCAACCAGGCAGACACCGAATATGGCGCAACACCCCTGTGGTGGGCAGCTGTGAAAGGGCATCAGGGGGTAGTAATGACGCTTTTGCAGCGAGGGGACGTCAATCCCAACCGGACAGACACCGAATATGGCCGCACACCACTCTCGTGGGCGGCTGAAAAAGGGCATGAGGAGATAGTAAAGATGTTTTTGCAACGAGAAGACGTGAATCCCGACCAGGCGGACACCAAATATGGCCGGACACCGCTCTCGTGGGCGGCTCAGAAAGGTCGTGAGGTGGTAGTAAAGATCCTTTTGGAACGGGAAGACGTCAATCCCGACCGGGCGGACATCAAATATGGCCAGACACCACTCTCGTGGGCGGCTAGGGACGGGCGTGAGGGGGTAGTAAAGATATTTTTGCAACGAGGAGACGTCGATCCCGGCAGGGCGGACACCAAATATGGCGCAATGCCACTTTCGTGGGCGGCTCAGAACGGGCATGAGGGAATAGTAAGGATGCTTTTAGAACAGGAGGACGTCAATCCCGACCAGCCGGACACCAAATATGGTCGGACACCACTCTCGCGGGCGGCTGGAAACGGCCATGAAGGGATAGTAAAGATGCTTTTGGAGCGAGGGGACGTCGATCCCGACTCAAAGGACAACAAATATGGCCAAACGCCACTCTCGTGGGCGGCTGAGAACGGACATGAAGGAGTAGTAAAGATGCTTTTGCAACGAGTGGACATCAACCCCAACCAGGCAGACACCGAATATGGCCAAACGCCCCTCTCATGGGCCGCTGAGAATGGGCATGAGGGAGTAGTAAAGATGCTTTTGCAACGGATGGACATCGATCCCAACCAAGCAGACACCGAATATGGCCGGGCACCACTCTCGTGGACGGCTGAGAAAGGGCGTGAGGGGATAGTAAAGATGCTTTTGCAGCGAGAGGATGTCAATCCCAACCAGGTTGATATCGGATATGGCACAACGCCTCTCTGGTGGGCGGCTGTGAAAGGGCATGAGGAGATAGTGAAGATGCTTTTGGAACGAGAGCGCGTCAATCCAGACCAGGCAGATACCGAATATGGCCGGACACCACTCTCGTGGGCGGCTGAGAAAGGGCACAATGGGATTGTAAAGATGCTTTTGGAGCGAGAGGACGTCAATCCCGGCTGGGCGGACACCGAACATGGCGCAACGCCTCTCTGGTGGGGTGCTGGGAAAGGGCAGGACGAAATAGTAAGAATGCTTTTGGAAAGAGAGGACCTCAATGCCGACCAGCCCGACACCAAATATGGCCGGACACCACTCTCGTGGGCGGCTGAGAAAGGGTACAAGGGGATAGTAAAGATGCTTTTGCAACGAGAAGACGTGAATCCCGACCGGGCGGACACCGAATATGGCGCAACGCCTCTCTGGTGGGCGGTTGTGAAAGGGCATGAAGAAATAGTAAGGATGCTTTTGGGACGAGAGGACGTCAATCCCCACCAGGTAGACACCAAATATGGTAGGACGCTACTCTGGTGGGCGTCTGCGCAGGGGCATCAGTGGCTTGTAAATATGCTTTTGCAACGACGACTTCTATCCCGACTAGGCAGACGCTGAATCTTGCCAACCGCCGCTCTGGTTGGCGGCTTGAAAGTTGAAGCGGACATAAGAGGGCAGTAAGGATGCTTTTGGAATGGGGCAACGCTAATTCCGGCACCGTAAGTTGCAGCGGCAAGGCATTTCTCCCGCCCCATTCTAGGCATGGGGACTAGTGCCTGGTAGAGACTCAATTCTGCGCCGACCACCGGAGCACCCAACCTGCGCTCCCCGCCAGACCGCGAAATCCAGAGTATCGGGCCCCAAGATTTATGTTTCGAAGCCCACAGATAGAGACTTCTCATCTACCGCACGCCCTTAGCTCTCCCAACTTTCTTCCTCTGACCCCTAAAGTTTTGGTACCCTCCGGGATAACTGGCCCCCATCCTAACACCTAATAAATCCTCTCATTTCTCGTCTAGTGTTTATCATCGCCTCTCTTATTGTCTTTTCCCTTTCCTCCATGATAGCTTTCCTTTTTCGTCACTGTATCTATTCTCATTCCGCAAATACTGTACCAGCAGATTGAGATACTTGCTTAAGCAAGACATACTGTATGTAGATTTAGATGTAAATATACTTTGATAGGAGCATTTTACTGGTTTCCACTAGCCATTTGCTATTTAACGTATTTCCCGGGGAAGTGGGACAACACCGGGAAGCGAGACAAACGGCAATGGTAGTGAAGAAAGGTAACAACTCAACCAATTCTTAACCAAATTGGACAAAACAAGATGATAGCGATTGAGAAAGGATAGGAGAGCTAGTTCAAGCCGGGAAAGTAAAAAATAAAAGGTCCCCCACTGAAGAATAGCAGAAAAAAGAGAGAAAATCGACTGAAAGCAGCAAGAGAGAAACGAAGACAAATTGCCAGTGAGATATAAGAGTATGCAAGATCATTTAAAAAGTAGATATAGGTAATCTCCTATCAATAGAAGTAATATAGGAAATGATGGTTAGCAGCCAGTGAAGTTTATAGAGCATAGAAATCATCAGGGCCCACGATTAGGAAATACTTAGAAGTTGCGATATAGTAAGAAGTTTGTTACGACAACTTAGTCTCAGCCTCCAGTAGTTAGTCACAATAGATACCGCACTTTGGTATAGAGACGGTATCATTATACTATGGATATACAGCACCACCCCGTAGGGCCGTTACAGGAACCTTATCATCTAAACTTCTCCTACCACTCCAACCCCCACTCCTCAGCCCCACAGGCACAGTTCTCACCTCACTCATTACCGACCTCACCTCATCCTCATCACCCGAACCTTCAACAATCTCCACTCTCCTCCTCTTTTCAACTACTACTAAGACAACCTCTGACAACCTCACAACTGGTATAGCCAGCTCCTCCTCATCTTCCGGAATATCTTCCCGAACCACTTCAACCTTCCACCTCACCTCACTATTATCCCCCAACATATTACTAATCTTCTCCACCAGTCTCGTACTCCATGTTGCTAGCACCCCCTTCCTATGTGCCATCCCATTCGCCACATCCCCTGTCAACTTCGCCACAATAATGCTACTCTTAATCTCCCGCTCCTCAGCCCGAGTATTAGCTATTTAAATGCCACTTGCGATGGGTGACGCCCTATCAGCCTCCGCCACACTCCCCGCAATCTCCTCTTTTCTCCCATCAAAAAACATCACCTTTTCTCCCTCTCCTTGCTTTTTGCCGTTATTCAACCTCTTGGACAAAATGGAGGCATGATGTCGGTGTCCTCATACTTCCTTCTTCAATTCCTGAATGAAACAAAAAGCCATACTCAATACCAAACTGTTATATGCAACCTAAGTTGTCGAAAACGAATTATTCTTAACAGAAACCATCTGTAGCGATCCTTCCCTCCGGGCGATACTTGCAGCAGGTAACAACTTCCTTGTTCCCGTACAATACTTCTGATAGCCGAACACTCCTGCTCCTATCATATAGTCGAGAACGTACTAAGAGACCCTTCTCTTATTCGCCAGGAATCGTGATAAAGATAACTTTGAATTGATAGTATAAGAAAGTACTTAGATGGTTGCGTGAGGAACTAACTACTCGACGGTTTTTTTTATTTATTTTTATCCATTTTATTCGTTTGCTAAGTAAGAACTAACTAGGGACGAAAGCCATCTTACCCAAAGGTATGTAATCTAAAAACCTCCAACTACTGTCCATCCTGCGCCCCCAATGCTAAAGCCCTCTGACCCTGCCCGACCATGCACCGCCGCGGCTAAGATATAGTAGCCCGGTACTATGGGTAGAAACTACAAAGGAAACAACAGGCCAGAATACAACGAACCAAAAACCTCCACAGACGCGCAGCCCACCGAGAGAAAACCCCAAACGACAGTGAGAAACCTGTATACCAACCAAAGAAGACTTCAAGCCCAGCTCGAAAGTCACCCCCAATACGAAACCGTAGGACATGTCACCGGACCTGGTATACACAAGGCGTAGTATTACCCGGGCCTTATAGACCGGCACAGGGGCTGAAGGACACTCAGGGGGAGATCCATACAACGAGGCCGGTGTGGCGGAGACGTGTGGCGTAAGGAGAAAACTCTGAGGACCCATGGGGAAACCGGGCCCGGAGAGTTGCATACCCCAAGGGGTAGAGGCTGTAGGTATGAACCCGATACAACCGACCAGTTTCACCGCCGCACACAAGACGCGACAGATCCCAAGGAAGCAAGACCAGAAGGGACAGGGACCCAGAGGAGGTGAAGGGCAGAGCCCAACGGAGAAGGGTACCCCAAGGGATGAAAGTCCAATGGAAGGCGAGAGGAGCTGCCTGGTAGTAGGGATACTAGCCAAGGAGCGGAGTGTAGCTGTAACAGAGCAACTGGACGAAACCGGGAGCGGAGAGGCTGCCTGAGGCCAGGTGGGAGGAGAGCGGAGGGGTAGACCC
>QOVD01003895.1:0-10487 GCA_003521225.1 Tuber microsphaerosporum | reverse complement strand
GCTCCAGAGTCGACATTGTCGAATCCGCCTTTAATGTCTAGGAAGAGGGTGGAGACTTTGAACTCTCGATTGGCTTGGAGGGCACGAACTTCGTGGGCGAGGGTGCCTGCCGCGTCAAAGGTCGATATACCGGGGAGGGATCCGCACTGGTCTTTGTGTATGAGGCCCAAGTGGCGGGCTAGCCTGGCGAGCCTGGAGCAGACAATCCTTTCAAGGATTTTGGAGAAGGTTTTGAGCAGGACAATTACCCGAAAGGAGGCCGGTGAATCATAGGAGGACTTGCCTGGCTTGTCAAGTATGATCCCGTCTGCATCCTTTAGGGACGGCGGGAGGTGGCCATGGGACAACTTAAGGTTTCGCCTCGAATACCTTTTATTTATATAACTAAATCCAATTTATTCCAACTTCCTTTGTGAACTCGAAGTAGTAGGGTAAAAAACCTGATGCGTTTGCTTGTCCACATGAGGAAAACCTTTCCTAATTCATTCAACCTCGGCCAGTCCCGGCATATCCGGGTTCTACCTATGAAAACGTTCCACCATCTCCCGAGCCTTTGTTAACCCTTCCGGGGGCTCCCAAGTATTCTTATCCTCCGCACATCCCTTCCATTTTACAAAATATCGAAGTTCCTTGAACGTTCGGTTTCGTCTTCCCACCTTTCTAGTATAAATGATTATCTCACTTTTAACTATTCTTTCCACTTCCCATTCGAGGTCTCCTTCAACATCCTCAGGTTCTCTAGGTGGTTGTTCCCTGGCCTTCCGTATTGAGGTTCGGTAGGGTTCTAGTAACGATATATGGAACACGGGATGTATTTTCCATCGTGGGGAGATCTCGAGTTTGAAGGCTCAGTTGCTCTTCTTACCTTCCAACACTTTGAATGGTCCTTGAAGCTTCGGGCTTAGTTTCTTTGTTGGTCGCTTAGTTCGTATATTTTTTGCATTTAGCATTACTAAGTCCCCAACTTTAATGTCCGGCTGTCGTTTTGCTTTCCGGTTATAGTATCGGCCCATATCTTCGCGAGTTTTCTCTAATGCCGTTTTGGCCTGTTGGTGTATATTCTGCATCCAGTGTGCATAGAGTCCTGCTCCTCGATTCTGAGCCTCTCGTTCTTTCATCCATTCAGTTTGTGGGTGGAATCCATAGTTTGCATAGAAGGGGGATAACCCATGGGCGGTTGTAGTGGAGTTGTTGTACGCATGTTCCGCTAGTGGTAACAGCTGATACCAATCGTCCTGATCGTAGTTGACGAAGTTCCGTAAGTAACCTTCCAGTGTTTCGTTGGTTCTTTCGGTTTGTCCGTCGGTTTGGAGGTGGTATGCTGTTGACATTTGGCGTTTAATGCCTAGCGATTTGCACAGACATTCCCAAAATTCCCCCGAGAATTTAGCATCCATATCTGATATTATCTCGGTGGGGAGTCCGTGAAGCTTCCAAACTTCTCGCAAGAAGGTGTCTGCCACATCTTTGGCTGTCGCATTTTCTTCTAAGCCTATGAAGTGGGCCATCTTGGTAAATTGATCTACCACTACCATGATTTGCGTGTGTCCCTGGGAATCTGGTAAGTGGGTGATGAAGTCGGTGGAGATAGATGTCCAAGCCGCATAAGGGACTTGCAGTGGTTGTAGTAACCCGTACTTTGCGTGTCGTGGTGATTTATTGTGTTGACATTCGTCGCACGACCTTACATCGTCATTTATCCACGGCGTGAGCCCTTTCCAATAGAAGTCTCGGGTCACAATTTCAATTGTCTTTTCCTGTCCGAAATGGCCCGCGACCTGTGAGTCATGGCATCCTTTGGCGATTGTAGTCTGTAGGGCTTCCTCGTTTGGGATATACAAGCAATTCTTGTAGTAGAGTAATCCTTCCTTCCTTTGCCAGTTCTTTGGCGGTTCCCTTTCTTCAGCCTCAAACTTGTACAACTCATTGTGCCTTTCCTTCCACTCTTCGTCTCTTTCTCCCGCTGCTAGCACTTCTGCGATGAAGTCTGCGTTAAACGTTCTCATTTCCACTTGGGATAGGATAGCATTTGACATCATAACATGTTCCTGAGTTAACCTCGGGTGGTCTCCCATGTCTTCGACATCGAAGTATTCATTGTTTTCCTTATTAGCTTGTAGAAAACATATCATTGGTGGCGAGTCTGATACTTGTATCGGTCGCAGAGGAGAAAGATCGGTACTTCTGAATCCCTTGTCTGACCATTCTGTTTCCTGGAGATTGTCTACTTCAATTATGTCTGATATGTCAATCTTCTCAATTATGATTTACGCTATTCGGTCTCCTGGTTGAATCCGGCAATCAGCCTTGCTGTGGTTAACCATAATGACTTTTACCTCTCCCGTGTAGTCGGCGTCCACCACGCCTCCGTTTATTGCAATGCCCTTCTTGCTTGCTAGTCCACTTCGGGGTGCTATCCTTGCATAAGTTCCTATGGGCAACCCAACAGCAATTCCCGTTTCCGCTAACACCTGGACTTGGGCCGGTATTGTGAATTCGTTTATAGCATACAGGTTATGGCCTGCCGCTAGCCTTGAACCTTTAGTTGGGAGTACAGTGTTTGTAGAGAGTCGTTTTATCCGGATCACATGCCGGTTTAGTTGTTCCATTCCTGAAACATATCCTTCGTCTTCGTCTCTTGCGTGAATGAGAGCCAACTCGTGGTGATTGGGTTTTAAAATTGACGGTTCGCTGTGCTTAGCTCCCTCCTCAGCACGGTACTCCGGCCGTCGACTGAGTGCATCTGGCTTCCCTCCTCTTGTTCCAGGTCGGTAAATAATTTTAAAATTATAATCCGCCAGCCTCTGTGCCCACCGTATCTGTCTCTGACTCCAGACCTTGGTAGTTAGGAAGTTTTGCAGATTCTGATGGTCAGTGTATACAGTTATAGGTTTATCTGATCCTATTAAGTAGTGGCGCCATTCTTTGAATGCTTCTACGATGGCGAGCAATTCTTTATCGTGGATTTCGTAGTTGCGTTCTGCATCGTTTAGTTTCCTGGAATGAAAAGCCACAGGGGGTAGTCTTTTCTCCTTAAACTGCGACAAAACACAACCGAGAGCAAAGTTGCTTGAATCTGTCTCTACTACCGATTCCCTGTCCGGATAGAAGTGCTCTGGGATAGGTGCTGTTGCGAATCGTTTCTTGAGTTCTTCAAAAGCGGCGTCCTGTTTTGGTCCCCAAAGAATTTACTTTGTTCTCCTTTTGGCGTTTCCGTGATAGGCGTACAGATTTTTGAGAAATCCGTGATGAATTGTCGATAAAAGTTGGCAAATCCAATAAATATCTGGACTTCCTTAACCGACCTTGGTGGCTTCCAGTTCCTAATTGACTCCACCTTGCTCTCACTCATTGTGACGCCATTGGTTGCGACGATGTAGCCTAGGAATTCAACAGATTCCACGTGAAAGACTGATTTTGTGATTGATATTGCCAATCGGTGCTCCTGTAGTTTATCCAGGACTTTTCTTACTAGTTCCTCATGTTCTTCCATCCTGGTTGAATAGATTAGAATGTCGTCTAAGTAAACTACTACTCCATGATCGAGAAATTCTCGAAGGATTTTGTTAATCATGGCCTGGAAGGTTGCAGGTGCATTGACCAGTCCGAAAGGCATTACCTTATATTCGAAATGCCCATATCTGGTTCGAAACGCCGTTTTCCATTCGTCCCCTTCGCGTATTCTCAACAGGTGGTAACCGTCTTTTAGATCCAACTTGGTGAATATCTTTGCACCTGCCACTCGATCTTTTAGTTCTCCCATTAATGGTAGGGGGTACTTATTTAGGATCGTTAATTTATTAAGGTTTCGATAATCCACACAGAGACGTAGTTTCCCATCTGGTTTCGGAACATAAAGGATTGGTGCACCTGCTGGAGACTGACTGTGGGCGATCTTTCCCTGCTTTAGCATCTCCTTTAGGTATTTGTCTAACAAGTCTAACTGATATGCCGACATGGGATAAATGGGTCCCCAGGGTGGTTCAGCGCCTGGTTTGAGATCAATCGCATGATCAAATGTTCGTCGGCCTGCTAAAGTTTCTGCCGTCGAGGTGAGGAATCGCTCCTTGTATTTCTCATAGGGTTGTGGTAGCAAGTCCAAGAGTACTTGGTTGGGATCGTCCACTTGCTTTATTCTCCCACAGTATTGGGCTTCCTCATCGTAAGTTATGGTTTCCTCCCATTCAAACATTCCTCCTCTTCCTTCATCTTCGACATGTCCTTGACAACAATCCTCGTTGAATGCCCACTTCTTTGGGTCTGCAATATTTGCAATAGGGTGTTCCTTATGCCACCATCCGAACGGGATGATTAAGTCGTATTTGCCTGCCGCTGCTACCTCGCAAGATATATCTGAGCAATGGCCATTTTTTCCTATTTCCAGGAGTATCGGATGAGTAAAGTGTTTTCCGCCTGAGGGGTTAATTTCCCCATCAAAGGCTAGAATAGGTAGCGTGTTCTGACGTGTTTCGTATGCAATGTTGAAGTGTTCAACTAAATCTTTGTTGATTAAAAATATGTTCGATCCTGAGTCCAGAAGTACTCAGATGCGTATTCGTTTTCCTGCAGCTTCGATATATGCTGGCCCTTCCGGGCAGTTATAATGTCCGGGTTTGGGAATTTGGGATTGTATACGTTTGGCAATAGGCAACGTGGCCATCTTTTTTCGTTTCGTCATTGTGGTCGAGCGTAGGTATTTGGGGTTTGTTACCACGCCTGCGTAGTTTCGACTCTTAAAGTCTCCTCAGACAAACTAAAACATGTCTATAGCTTGGTTACTTGGCAGCCCACTACTAGCGGTCTTTACTTCTTGCCAAAGAATTCCCATAACCCTCCGGACTGCCAGGGTATTTACCAGCTCGCCTATCCAACCTTTAATGGTCTCGAGCTGTTTATTACCTCAAGGAGTATTTCCGGATCCTCGGCATCTTACTCGTAACATTCAGCCGGACCCTGTATTGGTTGGACAACGTAGTGATGCTTCGACGCATGTGCCCTGTCACTCACCTCATAGGTCTGGGTGGATGTACTTCGGGGCTGATCTGAAAATTTGGTTTCCTGTTCTCCCAATCACAGTTGATTTGAACTGCTTTCTGGGGGTTTCCTCGTTGGACTGATCGTACTAAGGTGTTTTTTCCTTATCGTCATCCTAACTCTTTTTCTTCTTCTGGGTACTCGTTAATCCTTTCCCCAGGTCTCTCCGCTTTGTTCTCTTAGGCCTTCAGGGTTACGCCCGATTACTACTCATGTAGTCTCTCATGATTTTTGATTTCGATTTCGGAGGGAGGGCTTCCTCTGAGTACCCGATTGCCGTCGCCATCGGTGCCGAGAGTAACTTAAGTTATCTCCATATCGCTCAAGTCCCATACCATTGGTCGCTCTATCTGATTGACCCTGGGTGTTTCTTCTTCTGTTGGTTGCTGACTTAGAGTCGCAGATTGTCTTGGTTGGAAAGGAGTTGCCGGGCTCGCATTCCATTGCCGTGACTTTGGGTAGGGGGCCTTTTTATGATAAGGTTTCTTGGATCCTATGGCTGAAATCTGTATTGACTTCCGGCATTCAGCCCATTTGTGGTTATTCATTCCACAACTGGTACACTGTTGGTTATCTTTTCTTGTTTGGATAACCTGTTCTTTGATGTCACCATATGCCGTTTTCCAATCCGTATATTCCACTTTTCCCTTGGTGGTGGTCCCCTTGTTTTTTCTTTCTGCCTCCTTCTTGGCTTTGTACTCCGCTTTTTCTTCAGCGGTGTATGTTTTTCGTTGCTTCTCAGGTTTAGAAGTCTTTTCCTCCCTTTTCCTTTTTCCACCAGAATCGCCCTTGTTTGCGGTGGGATGGTCATGTCGTAGTACGACTTGCTCTAAACAAGTCTCCTCATGTCTGGTGACTTCTCTTATTGCTGCCATCCAATCGCTATCAATGGTGTATTCTTCAGTGGATAATCGTCGTAACGCTTCTCTTGGGAGTCGTCGTTCGATCATCTGGCGCCACGCGATTCCACTCATGTGGACATGAGTTTTTAAGTTCTCCATATCGAGGAGATACTTATCGACGTTAATTTTACACTGGACTTTTTCCATTAGTGCCAGTGCTCTTTCACCCTCATGGGTTAGTGCAAAACGGGTAACACATTGATTCCTGAATGATTCCCAATACTCGTATCCTTCCACCTTGAGGTGACCCATTTCTCCTGTCACTTTTTTTCCTATAGGTTATGGCGAACGCCGACACGTCTTCCCCTTCCATTCTTCCTAAGGCGTACTTAATACGTTCCTTATCGGTTTCCCACTGGTGTGGATTTCTTTTGAAGTAGTCCTCGCATTGTAATAACCAAAGTTTAATGTCTTGGTGTTTGAGGTTCTTAAAGGTTGGGGGTGCGTCTGCTTGTTTTTTACCACTATGCGCAATGGCCATTCCTATTGCTTTAACTAACAGGGCTACCTGCGGGTCAGTTGGGTCGCCTCGTTCGGGTCTCCAGGATGGTCCGCCGTTTCCCCTGTTTCCACCTTGCTCATCATCAGAGTCGTGGTCACTTAGGTCAGGGTCGTTTCCACCTGGTGGTTGCCTTGGTGGTCCTTGATTACCCCCATCGTCTCTTTGGTTTGTGGGGTATTCTTCTGGTTGTTTCCCCTTGTCTTGCCTAATTGGGTTTTGCCTTTCCTGCATCCAGCGCTGGACTCTATCTGGTGCTTCCGCTAGTTGCGGAGCCACTGGGGCTGGTTGGGCAGGAACTGTGGTTGTTGGAGTTGGTTGGAGGTTTCCTAACAATCTCATCACCTGTTCCATTTGGGCGGTCTGGGTATTTGCGAAGGTTTTTTGTGCTTCGGCTTGGTCGGATACTACTTTTTGTAGTATCGCTATATCTTGCGCATGTTGAGCTTTGAGTTTTAATACTTCTTGCTCCAGTATAGAATCTCGTGTTGCCGAAGCTTCGCCCTGTTCTTCAATGTTAACATGAAGGTGGGAACTTACTGCTTCCTGGCGACTTTGTCGCTCATTAGCCGTTTTTATTTCTTGAGCCATCCTGGCTAACTCCTCTTGTCTCGTGTAGGTAGCATTTTCTACTGCTATAATGAGTCCTTCGAATGCCGTGGTTTTCTCCACATCCAATTGCTTTCCGTCTGCCACCTTTCTCCTAGTGTCGTCCATTTCCGACACTAATCCTTGTACTGTCTCAGCAAGGTCACCAATTTTTACCTGATTGGTAGTAATTCGTCCGTCTAAGTGTCGTGCAGCCTTTGCCGCTCGTTCCATTAGACTGCATAGGTAGGCGTCGATGTTGCTTGGTCTCAGGGATCCTTGTCTTCTCCCAGATCCGGAGGCCGCTATTTTGGCCCCAATCCCTCTTGGTGCGGGATATGGGGATCGCGTTCGTCTTTGGGCGATGTCTGAGTGTATTGGGGCATCAGTGCTGGAATGAACGGAAGCACCTGATGCTTCTGTGATACGTTCCATTGGACTTGGCGGGTCTCCGCCTGTCGTATCCATAGGCTCTCCGCCCATAATGAGAGGTCTTGATGGGAAGGACATTTTGATAGGTCAAGAGGGGATTCTTTTGCTCGTGCAGAAAGATAATTTGAGGTGAGCCTTGGTAACAAGGAGAACTATCAATATAGTATTAGGGGTAGCTGATAGTGGGACTATACTATCGAACTAAGCCTGAGTGGGTATCTACGGAGGTTTTGTCTAAGAAGGCTCGTAGGTAACTATCTCTCCTGAGAAGTAATTTATTTATAAAAAGATAATCGAGTAAGGTAAAGATTTATAGCGTGATAACTTTTTATATTGATAAGATCTCTTCTCCGGTGCTTGATGCTACTTCTAACTACCCCGCGAGATCTTCTCTACTTATAGTATTTCCGGGAGTACTTGTTACTCTTATATTAGCGAAGTACCTTCCTGACTTCGTCTTTATTTATGAATGTGCGAACATCTTTTGACCCTGAAGACTCGCACACCACTTCAGCTAAATCCATTGCTTAAGTTAATTGTCTTTCCAACTACTTGCATTCGATCTTTGCGCTGTATGAACTTAGTCTGTATATGCAGCCTGGCTCGCTATCATACCAGTCGTTCCTTCCAGTCATATTCTGATCAAGATTTCTCATGCCAGGTAATCATATGCTTACTCCTTACGAAGCTAAGTACATATATCAGTCAGCTTAACTTTGGAGCGCCATAACTTCTCCGCCAACCGATTAAACTTCGCAGTTTGACTTCGTACTAATAGAGCGCCAACTCTTATCTAGAAATCAGCCAAAACCTCTCGGTCGCATCTCTTGTATTAAGGTACAGAGATTGATTTGCAACCATGACATAGTAATAATAACTATGACGGCAGTGCGGATTGAACACGTGACCTTCGGGTATACTACCAATGATTATACCGTTTAGCCAATGTCGGGACCGCAGGGGTATGATGGCCGTATTTTTGAGGTCTGTGCGCAGGGGTCTGTGTGCTTCGGAGGTCTTTGCGCTGGATTCCAGTATTTCATACATGGGCTTCCAATATGCCTAACACTTTCTCAGAGCGGTTTTAAGCTCCATGATATTTCATTCCGCTTGCCCATTGGTCTGATAGTGGCTGGGTGCAGCCATAATGTGTTCAATCTCTATGGTCTTAAGGGTCTGCTTCCAAAATTTGAAAGTAAATTGGGGGTCAGCATCACTGACAATCGTGGTGAGTACTCCATGTGGCATAAAAATATAGTGCTAGAGTAGTTCCATAGTGGTTACTGAGTAGCATTAACTGAGGTAGGAATAAGCCAGGTATATACCACTACTCTATCCACTACTACCATTACTGAGACCTTTTCTTTTGGTCTAGTAAAAGGTCCCATGAAATCAATAGCATAACTTGAAAATATCTCGGAGGGGAAAGGGAGGGTAAGTGCTACACCCTCCGGTAGGGTATTGCATTCCTTATTTGCCAGACAAAACTCACATTGCCTGACAAAATCCCTAAAATCTTTCCTCATTTCTGGCCAGTAGATATATTCAGTAGCATATTGTAAATTGCAGTTGACGCTATGGTGCCCCTTGTTGTGTATTTCACTAAGCATTAGTTCCCTAAGTGTTTCTTCATTGACTCCATTTCCTCTCGGTATGTAGAGGCTGTCCTCTCATCCTCACGTGGTGGCATAGAGTAGTTTGTTATGAATGCAGTAGTGTTGCATCTTTCCTCCTCAGGAGGTATTGGTTGAGTCCTGGGCCAATTGGTAGACTGGATCGCTTCTGTATCCTTTAGTCATCTGTTCCTGCCAGATGGATTCCATATCATTCACAGCCTGTATGATAATCCTCTCGTCAACCACCCTCTGCCATCTCGAGATCTCATCTTCTTCCTCCTCAGCTATGATGTTGTAGACCTCATAGAGGCTTCAGTCATGGTGGAGTACCCTAGGTGGCTCAACGACAGGAACAATGTTGTAGCTCACTAATAGCCCTCCCATAGAGGGGCTTGGTAGTTGGGAACCTTTGGGCCTGATACTCTGGGCAGTCAGGACTTTCACAGGGGATGCCAGTGGTTGAACAACCAAGGACTTCGTGTAATTGCTTCTGGATCTTCGATAGATCTAGTCTAGGTCTTGTTGATATGACTTTATTGGGTTCTGTGTTCATGTCTTCATCCTTATCAGTGGGGATAGTAGTGGCAACAAGTAGACTGCTACCTGGAAAACCGCTCTAGGTTTTGGTAGATTGTTTTAATTCTTCATAATCAGGACATGCTGGTATGTCGCAAAATGAGCAATGTAAGGCTGAGTGATCTATTTCTTCCTGGCTTCTGTTGCTACCAATACTCCTATAAATATTTCAATCATTAATAGGAGGGTATTCTAAGTAGTCTTTAAAATCACATTCACTGCCACTACTATCGTAGTCAGGAATGTATTGGACTGGTAGGCTTCCTATCGAGACATGATGCGTAATAGGTATTTAGTGTAAAAGGCAATAGCTTGATTGTCAGAGCGTAGTAGAAGATTGGTTTCTGATTCTTCTGGAGTAGGGTCTTTAATGTAGTGAGGATATTCGTTATCGTTCACATAAAGGCATAATCAACCCTCTGCTAAATTGTTTCTTATCCCTGGCCGGTGCACTATTTCACTATCATATTATCCTATAAATCCCCTCCAATGGAGTTGTTTCTTGGATACATTCTGTATACCAAAGTACGGTATCTAACAAGACTAAGTACCAAAGGGTTAGATTGAGTGGTTGTAACACACTTCTTACTATATCGCAACTACTAATTAGTTTCTAATAGTAGATGTTAGGTAAACCTATCTGGATACTAAAGATTCTCGAAGCAAACTGAAGAAATAACTGTTCAACCAAGTATATTGAAGAGTCTGTCTGTCAAAGAATGCTTTCTCTTAGTCTGGAGAACAGGGGGTCTTAAATACACTTGTTAGGTAATTCTGTGCCTTGCTAATAATTAGAGTTCGTTACGGGGCTGGGCGGGGCGGGTTTTCACTCACTCGTCC
>QOVD01003886.1:0-11758 GCA_003521225.1 Tuber microsphaerosporum | reverse complement strand
CGGTAGCCTGACCACCCGACTACGAGTAGCTACACCAAGGCCCACCATCACAAATATAGTATGGGTAAGTCAAAGTAAAAAGGGTCATACTGGCAAAAACGCTCAGTAGAATACACAGCAAAGGTGAAAATACTTCGATGCCGCTCCTTCGCCTTGACTGTGAAAAATTCGGTGGCCAAATGGACAAGCGGGAGGCACTCCAGAAAACTCACGTGTCGCCCGTCGACCACGGCGTATTACCGTGCCCGAACCCGTAATTTCGCGTTAATGGTATAGTTTCGGCCTCGGAACGATCCAATACCGCTCGTACCGCTGTAGTCGACAAATAGTAAGTCGATAGAACCATCTGGTGTTAGATGAATTCAATATCAAGAGCTCCTAGATGGGGGGGCATTTGGTGGGTTCATACAGTACCGGTACTGAAGGGGGGCAGATGATCAAATCTTAACTAAACCCCTCCGCCACTCTTTCAGCCACACTCCCCAAGAAAAGTTCCCTTGAATCCACACTTTTGCTTCTAAGTTTAGCCCTCACTAGCCATAGAACGCCTCGAGAAAAAAGTCACCAGCGCTACCCCCGATCATTGCCGGATTACAAGTATGATGCCTACCCTATCATAGGTCTCGGTCGTCTCCCATCATCTTCAAACCTTCCAGTAACAAAACTTCCTCACCTGCAAACCCCGGTTTGCTCTCGACCTCTTGCGCCTGTTCACCCCCATCTCCCGCTCTGTCCACTCCACATCCTTATAAAACTCTTAACCTTTGGCTCAACGGTGATCCCCCTCCCTTTCCATTCCCTCTTCTCGCAACAAAACCAGAGTCCGCTGTGTTACAATATAAAAAAGCAAAAAGGTTGCGGCTAACTTACCAAGTGCCCAGCAAGTGCATTTAGGAACGAAATTTCTTCTCCACGTTCCTACAAACACCCTAAACACTGCCAACCTCGCAAGTATTTCCCCCCCTTCGACCCCCCTGGCCTTGCATGGTGTAGCGCCATCACCCCGCTCCTTGCGCGATACCATTCAATCCACCACCACCCCCGCTTAATGTATATCACAGATTGCTTATTCGATGATCAGACTCTCCTACACTTGGATTATTTCAACTATGGCCACTGTTGCAAATACCTCCTCCATGTCGAACGCTCAACGATATGCGTTACTCAGAGCGTCTGCAGGTTATGGTCACCCGGTTCCCGGGCCTCCCACCGGTGCGGGTGGAGGAGGGGCAGTGTCCGGACAAGGAAACCTCGAAGTACCCGTCTCGTCAACCGATGATTACGGACTCGTCTCTGAACCTACCTCGTCTAATACCACCCCTCCTCCTCCTGCGGCTCCAGCAGGGCCCGTACATGGACCAGCCCCTCCGCATAAGAAGGCACCAAACGCCGGGCCAAAGTCGAAGAAGCCGTTAGATCCAATGGAGGTGAGAACACAATTGTGTGTGGGAAGGACAATTTCAGTCCTTTGGAATCCTTTCATACCTGTACGGAGGAATAGGGCTGACTGGGGATGGCCCTGCTTCTTTTGAGTTATGGCGTCCAGGTCAACAATCTGTTGACTGCGAAAATATCACAATTAGAAACAGATGCATCATTGGAAGAAGAGGAAGAAAAAGCAATCTGTGCGATGACTCCTCTTTCGTGATTAGGAGAGGAGAATGCAGACGCTGACGACTACCAGCCCGTGCTGTTCGTAGGGCAAATAAGGAATTGGCAGAACTCGTATCCTCTCGGGAAGATCATCTAGCCAAGGTAGACGCTATTCAGAGCAAGTATAGTGAACTTCTTTATGAGATGAAGCGTTTAGAACGTGATTATACCAAATCACGTAAACGTGCGGATCAATTGCAAAAGGAGAAGGATCACTCGAGATCCGAGATGCAAAAGGCGGTCTCCATGAAAAATAAGCTTGAAACACTGTGTCGGGAACTTCAAAAAGAGAACAAGCGTATCAAGGTACGTACGGAACAAATCTCCAATTTGGATGCGAAAAGAATTGGGCCAAGTATTCTGAGATTACTGAACTCCAGGAAACGCAGGATGAGAGTAAGAAACTCGCCCAAAATGAACAGCTGAAACGTGAAGAACTTTCCAATAAATTCGAGAATACGATTATGGAAATCAAAACTCGCATGGGGGAAGAAAACGACGATGGGAGCCGTAAAGTTAACGCAGGAGTTGATGAATTGTATGCCAAAATCCATCCCCATCTCCTTTTATACATATGCAAGGCGTGGACACCTGATATTTTACCTAAAGATTCAAAGCAAAATTTAAGAGTCTTGTCGATCAGTATGAGATGCGTGAACTCCACTGCTATTCTCTTATTCGCACTAAGGAGCTAGAAGTCCAATGGAACCTCGCCCGCTACGAACAGCAGCGTAAGCAGGCTGAGCAGGAAGCACACCGTGCCAAGGCTCTACACGCCCAAGTTTCAACCTTTTCCCAAACAGAGGCTGAATTGAGATCGCAGTTAAATATCTACGTCGAGAAGTTCAAGCAGGTGAGTCCCTCATCCCAACCAGACTCTTTCGAGATCAGTAAACTAGACTGAAGGGCTGGATAGCTGACCAGGTCTCTGTCTTTCAAACTTTGATTAAATCCGCAGGTCGAGGATACCTTGAATAACTCCAATGACCTATTCCTAACTTTCCGCAAAGAGATGGAAGAAATGTCCAAAAAGACCAAGCGCCTCGAAAAGGAAAACCTAGTCCTCTCTCGCAAGAGCGAGACAACCAACCGAAACCTCCTCGAAATGGCCGAGGAGCGCACAAAACACCAAAAGGAACTCGAAATACTTAGGAAAAAGAACTCCAAACTCGAGAACCTCTGCCGGGCACTCCAAGCCGAGCGCACTACCCTCGACACTAAACTTCGCGATCAGGAAGGCAGTGGAAGAGGTGCCGGTGCCGGTGGCGGAGACGAAGGAGGGGAGCTGCTAGAGGAAGAGGAAGAGGAAGATGACTCTGAAGGCGATTCTGAATATGAGGAGTCGGACGATTACGATGATGATGCTTCGGAGGACGGATCTGAAGGGGAAGAGGGCGAGGATGATACTGAAGACGAGAATCCCCAAGCACCGGAGACGGCGGCCTCTCATAAAGCCCCTGGGGAAAATCAAAAGCAGCAACACACCCAGAAGAACGGTGTTGAAAAGGTCTACCCAATCCTTAACGGCGTTCGCGCCGATTAAGCTTAGGGAGGCCAGCTCATATCATCAGACCTCATCTCATCACAATTGCTCTTTTTTTTTCGTTTTTTTCTTCGTTTCTGAAAGCACTGAAAAAGCGACATGTGTCTGAGAAGAGAGATAGTATGGTATGCTGCGCATCACCATCCAATATACCCTACCTTCCACTCGATATATATATAAAAGTGTTGTATTCGGTCTCATACTACCTCGCCTTTCGTTCCCTGTTTACTTTTCTTCACTTTATCCTTCCATCCTCCCGCCCACCCAGTTCGCTAGTTCAGACGGGCTACTTGACCAATCATGCCTAGGTCGTGCCGATGCCGGGTTCCTACTACCTTTATTTTTATTTATTTTTATTTTCTAATGTACCCTTAACCGTCGGGCGCTGCCTACCGCCGGTTACTAAGTAGATGGCGAGTTGCCCATTGCCACAAGTTAGGTTATGATACTTTGTTCGGGCGATAACCCCTAGCACCAGCAATCAAAGTGCTGAACCTCGTTAGTCTACATACCCTGATTATCGCCATTGCCATTACCATTACTATTACTACCATACAGTATTCGGAACGATATGGCCGAGTCGCGAATAATGAGTCCGGGCTCTAGGGATACTAGGTGACCGAGCGAGCAAGTGATATGTAGAGTTCTGCCGTGGCACCGTCCTACATCTCTTTCAATATATATAATTATGAATATAAATTATAAAACTGGTGGTGTAATGTAAATCATTTCTTCTATATTTCCATGTTATAAGTGCCCTACACCAGGGAAGTTCGAGGTTCTCAACCCATGAACAACCTCCAGTGCAGCAATAGACAACCCTCCCACCACGAAACCAGTTGCCAAGCTGCTACACTAACAACAAAGGTACGTACAGACTACTCGAGTAGCTTCTAGGATGCAAATCAGCAAGCGCCATATGAGAACCCCCCTCTCTTCCTCCTCTGGACCTCTAATCGAGAAATTTGGTGAGCACTGTGACGAACATACCCCGGCCGTGATTCCAGTACAGTACCAGTAATACGTTGAAGATGCAGTACTCTACCATATCCCACCCCTACCTCCCGACAGCACGTCACCGTCGGCCTATATAGACTAGCGTTGTAATGACTTGCTGTATTGTATGCATAGTCACGTGATTAAGATAAACTGCTATTACTTGCACCACCGGGTAGGTAAGCTATTACCGTAAATTCTAGGAAATCGACACGCCGCCATACTTTTTAAGGCAGCCACTGCCCCTCTTAAGGACTAATCCGTAGTGAAATAGCTTTTCTAGGGGCGGTAACTACCATACGGGTAATAGGGCGGGAGGGCTCACGTATGAGTGACTGCTTCAAGTTATACAAGGGCCGAGTAACTCATCTTTTCCCATTTCCATGACTTGAAAAATCGCCCAGTACCTCGTGGTCATAGGAAGACTGGGGCTGTGTGGTCCGGTTTGTATGGGAGTATGTGGGGATTCACGGCTTATGGTTTTGTTGGAGGTGGGTAGGTATGAAGCGGTGGTCGAGTGAGGGGTTATGAAGGTCGATTTCCGAAATGTTTAGGTCAAGAGATAGATTTGGTAGGATCATGGGCGATTTCTACAAATGAGGATAACAGTGCGCTCACGAGCATGCTGATTATCCGGCAATGTAAAGCAGCCAACGTTTAACCCCCCCAAATAACTCGCATCCACCGAGTGACACTACGTGCATCCCCCAACCCCACATGCGCACAATTTCAAAACATTCTTCAAAAAATCGTTGGGTATTGTCAATTCGCACAGAGTGTTACCACCGCTACTACCGACAGACTAGACACTGTTGCCGAATTAACCGTACAAGTGCTGTACGCAAAAAAAACCCCCCCAATCCACCCATCGAGCCGCCCGTCCATCATGCACGTCGTGCGCGGTCGTACTCATATTCGTACCCATAGAGAAGAATCGCGAAAAGCTTCCCTGGCGGTTCCGATCCGCGCTTGTCACATAAGAGTGACCTTTACAAAAGAAAGGGAATGTTAACAAAAAGACAAGAAAAGGGAAAGAAGAAAAACTCCAAAGAAGAACGATCTAAACGCCTGAGGAAACTGAACAAGGTATTGAAGAGAGTTAGGTTAAATTTTCGGGAGGAGATTGAATCCACGTGGTAAATTGGGAGTTGAAGCTGTTGTAAAAGTGTGAAGCGATTAAAAAGTGTATGTAAAAAACGCCCCCAGGATTAAAATGCCAATACGAAAGAAAAAAAGTTTCCGAATTAAACGAGCAAGCCGTGAGCGTGAGTGGGTGAGCAAGGTAGCGAGTGAGTGAAGTTTCCAGTGCTAGCATTCAGTCGTGACTAGACCGTTCCCGCCATCCAATACCCCCTTAACTCTTCCCTCGCACGTACGCCAAATCTGGATGAACCCTGTTTCATAGAAATGGGAAATTTGATTATATCGAAAACAGAGCAGCCTATCATAAACAACGAATCAGTCTCCATGTCCCCTGACCAATTTCAACATCTCGGTTGGGGTGGAAGGGTAACCCACAGCAATTAGAGCTCCAAACAATGCCACCGTCGACGATAGGGTGTTTGCGCTGCTGGGCTGGTCACTGGTGCCCGTTGGCACCGCTGGGGCAGTAAATGTCGGCACAGCGGTGCTGTTCGTAGTTGGGGCCACTGGCAGTCCGGTTCCATTGGCGGAGTGTACATTTGCGCTGACGGCGAGCATAGCGAGGAGAAAGAATACTAGTGCTCTAGTGAGGAGGGATGAGACGGCCATTGTTAATTGGTCTGTTGGTTGGTTTGTGGTATAGGTAATTAAGGGTAGATATAGGCGTAGATTGTATCGTAAAGTAGTAACCCGGGGGAAGACGGTACGATATATAGCTCGGGAGGATAAACGAGGGATATCAAATTATCGCGCTAGCAAAATACCGTAGTAGAGAGAAGGAAGGTTTGTTTGTCAAGCAAATCAACTGACTCGAATAAAAAAAAAAGTAAAGAAGTGAAAAGGACAGAATACTTCTTCTCAAAAGTGACCGATGAATGAATTCAGCTGCGTACGATATTTCAACGAGAAAAGAAGAAAAGCAGAGGAAGAAAGGAAGAAGGGGGGATTTTTTGAGAAAGAAATGGAAACAAAACACTCGACAGGAGAAGGAGAGAAGGAAGAGAAGAGGGAAAAAAAGCACAAGCCCCGTCAAGGGTGAAGGGCGGGAATTATATGTCTGAAGGGAAAGGAAGGGAAGGGAAACTTGCTGAGCCAGAAAAGAGTGGTCGCTTGTGAGCGTTTAGCGGCCGACCGCTGCAAATGGATGCAACATGCGGTGTGGGAAGCCTTAAACCAGATACAAACAACATTAAAATCTCAGGCAATTCGTGTTAATTGGTACCCGATGCGATTAACCACCGGCTAATTCTAGTTTTTTTTGATAGGATTAACTTTCCCCTTGGCAATTTTAACAGTTAACAACCGGGTGTGCCATCTGGGTCCCGGCACACTTTCAAGTTTAAATCCCTACGGCTCGCCCAAAAGTTGATATTTTCTAAATCCCCAGCTTATTGACCATCGAATGACGGAGAGAGAAACTACGGTAACCGCGTGAGTAGAATAAAAGGGGTTGGCTAACGAGTCTTAGCAGTTGGAAGTTGGCCATTTTTCAGATCCGAAATGCCCCGGTTAAAGGATTCCCCTACCACACTCTCTTTGAGCGGAGAGGGGGGCAGGAGGTACAAGTACAAACAGAAGCCACCATGCACCACCGAGTTCGGAAGGGAACGAAACCCCCACGAATGGATTGGAAGGCCCGTGGTTTCAGGGGCTTTTGTGTTGCCGTGTACTTGTACGTGTATTGGGTGTGGACCGAGAGTACTTGTAATATCGAAACCGAAAATTACTGGAAGCAGGATTTGCACACCTGAATTCGTTCGGAGGATTACTTCTTTGGGTAAATATGTTAAGCCACGTCCCGTTTTCCCTATTTTTTTTTTGTTTTTGAATAGAATCCTTGCTTCCCCCCATCCCATAACAGCACTGTGGGATCTGACCCACTTTCGGGATTCGATATATAAACTCCTTTGATTGATAGTGATCTGCTGTCAGTCGGATTCCTCGATTGACGCGATTGAGTGAATGAAGACTAGATCTACCGTAGGAGGGAGGCTATTTTTTTCCTTTTCACTGAGAATGCCGGTTTTTGGTTCATGATCCATGGATAAGATTTCCCTTTACCGAGTGGTTTGTCGCCTTTCTCTGCTCTCTCTTGCTGGTCCAACCTCCTTATTGCCATTTGCTCGTGAATAATCATGCGGTATCAGCTGGACTGTGGCACGCTCCTTGTTAGGAATTGTTTGCACCACTAGCAAAATTTCAGCCTCTTGCTTTGCCTTGCGGCTACACATCTACTCGAGTATTGTCATCCATCATACTTGCCGTCTCCTGCAGTTCCCACCTGCCACTTAATGCAAAGCAAATAAATGCATTCACACTGATAATAATAATAGCAGCAATAGCCATCACAATCGATACTTTCCATGATTCCCTATGCAAACCCAGATGCAAGTATTATTCGTAACAGCAAGTACTTCAACCATCCCCTGCAGCAGTAGCATATTGGTACCCTCTTCTGGTCAACTTCCGCCTCGTCATCGTTTCAAGTCCGTTATCAGCGGAACGCGGACCGATCGAGCGACTTTCAATTGATTTTGCTAAAAAATAAAAAAAATAAAAAGGAAGGGGGGAAGCGACCGATTTAGCCGAACATAATATCTGTTCTGTGCTATTGTCCACCGGTACCCGCAAGCTCTCTGGACGCCGGGGAGGTGAGGTAAAGAGGGTGAGGCTGACTGGACCAAACCGACTGGTTAGTTTATGGGTTAATATCTACGCACATAGGACTACCGTAGATCTCACTATGACGTTAGCTTGGCTCCTTCCGCTACTGGAACCCTCTCAAACGCTGAAGAACAAAAAAACAGTAAGACTGAATTAACCTCTCCCTCTTCCTCTACGGTATCTTACCCCCGATCGGTTGCACATGGGGGGGGTGGATCTGTAAGGGAACAAATGTCACCCAGAGAAGTCGAGGGAAACAATTCTTGATTATTTGGTTCTAAAATAGAACATTTTGCGTGCGCTGCCACTGCGCACCTGGTACCTGCGGGAAGAAATTCCGGGCGGTGGTGATCTTTTTGTGCTATCCCGCCACAGGGCTCCTGAGAAGGCACGGCGGAGCTGTCCTGTGCTGTGTATAACTTACGAGCACTCGAGTATTGTGGCTTAAACTCTAGAATTGGGGCCCTGTCCGATTTCGGCGCACAGAATTGCACTCGCTGCTCCCAAGACAGGATCTAAATGAAATCTCTTCTCTTCTCCGACGCCGACTCCAACGACAGCACGAATTACGCGTCTAAAAAGAAGGTGACAGCCATGTGCTACCCTCCTATATCTTGGAACAACCCTATCTACTTGTACCGGACCTTCTTATGGAGCACCAAGCCAGTAACGCCACATTGAAGGAGGGGAAAAAGAAAGCCTCTGGGTCGTGATCGGTCCAACACCGTGGTAAAAAAAGAAAAAAATACCCCAAGAAAAGGTGAGCATTCCTGTATCATGGACGAGAGAGAGCAAAAAAGAAACTTGGGAACCGCGGCCTTCTTCAAGTGTACGGTGCAGTGTTGTAACCGACATGCCCCGGTTCGCTAATGCAATCTCACTTTCACTCTTCGCGCGACATGGTACAAAACCCTTTCGATCGAAACGTCATTCTTGCGAGCGCACGCTTCAAATCCGTGATATTGTATTGCAAAGATAGCGAGTTCAAATTGTTGCTCAATTTCTACCGAGGACAAGCCAAGTTACCAGGCATGATAATGACACTATGGCCGCATTTCCTCCTTATCGTTATCAAGGGAGCAGTGGGGTACTGTACAGTACCGGTATCTAAGACATGATAACCAAGTGTTCTTTTTTTCTTTTTCTTTTGCCTCTCCCTCTTCTACTGCTCCTCCTCCTCCCGCCTCCTCTTGGCCTAGCTAGCTTTGGAAGCGGTGTGAGTGATCTTAAGACTGAATAGAGTACCGGCGCAGTGCTCTACGATAGGCTGGGCCCTGCTGTTGTAGTGCTCACCAGCCAAGCCTCACAGTATCTACTGTGCTCGAGCGCCCTTGCCTGCACTGAGCTGCGCTCGATTGCACTGCGGGTCTGCACATTTTTCTATTCTAAGTTTCCGAGGAGCAGCCGATAATCATTCACCCCGATCCAGATTCCCGAAGCGGGGGGGTAGTTCTTTATCTGATGCGTAACGAATGGTGGGTAGTCTGCCCACTCTGTTCTTGTGTTGCTCCACGGTAGTCCTGGACAGCATCGACACTGGCTCTACTGTATCAGTACAGCACAGGACTTCAGGTAAGCCAAGGTTGTGAGAATAATACCTACTGTGCAAAGCACTGGGCTTATACCTTATCGTATTGGTGCGGATTTCCCGCTGCGGGATGAATGAGTTTTATCCTAGCTGCACCTGAATGGGTTGGCTTCCTCGAGTTGATGCGTGGTATTGTAGACACCTTACCACCGTCTAACCTATCATTTCTCCACCTTTCAGGATGGCACGCTCTCACATTCCCCGTGCACCATAGAGCCGAAAAGTGAATAGCCTCTAATAGCACGGTACTGTGCAGCACCTACGAGCAATCGAGCAAAGCATAACAACTCTACCGTCCACTCTACGTACCGTATTACCTAACCATCCCCTACCTCCTGTGCGACACTTGGCTAGGCTTTCCCGCAGTGATCTCCGCGACACTACTCGTGCTGCCTTTAGAGCGCTTTCTCACCATCCCCACGATGATGCTGTGTTGTACTGTACTGCACTTACCCATAATTATAACACCGTACCATGCTCTAGGGCAATGCAGCACCAAGGCATCAAATTTTTTTTTTTAAAGGCTTTAAGCTTAACCCGCCACGCGTCGACCACAATGTTGAGGGGGCTTTGCCGTAAGCGTAGCCTGGGGTTTGATTTGGAATGTGTGCATCCTAGAGCACTGTTGTACTTGTACTGCTTTTACACCTTTACTCGACTACTGGTGTCATAGGCAACCGGTATCGTACATTGAATGGTCGCTCGTGGCGAGAACTGGTGCGTTGTGCAGTGGGGCGATCTGCCCTCGTTCTTTTTTCAAGCCGCCTCTGCGCAGCTTTTCGCGGGTGGGCACACTGGAAGGGGTGACCCCGGTAGCTGTGAAAGTTATTTTAGGTACCTATTGTACGAGTACGTATTGCCATTGGTGACGGTCGGAACCTAACCCTAGGAAGCGATTACGTGGGATTTTCGTTGGCGTGGATTGATTGATTGATCGATTGATGTTTTATGATGAGATCTAGCACCAGTGGGGATTGCGTGCGGGGGTTTTATGGGGGGGCTGGCGTAACATTTGTGAACAGAGCGGGGAATGAAGGGCGAATGGATCGGGTGCGGGGCTTCGAACTTCGAGTGAGAGGGGGTGATGAGAGTCGGGTAGCTTAGGGAAGTGTCTTGGGTTACTGGCATGCTTTGACCCTGACCTTCAACAAGCGAATAAACAAACAAACAAACAGCCGGGTCATCTGTCAACCCCACCCCCGCTACTTCTTCTATCATATCATATCAGCTACGGTATCTGTGGTAGCCTCGAGGCCTACCAACCGGCCGCTATGTCTAGTGGTAAATCCTTAACTCCCCTCCTACCCCCTTCATACACCCTCCACACACAAACCCTCCTCACGAGCCTCTGGTCAAACTATGGGTACATCCACCGCGTAACCCTCACAACCCCATCAAACCCCACCCCAACCCCCTGTATTCTCAAGCATATCCGGCCCCCTCCAGCCTCCTCCTGTCGTGCCGCCGAATCACATCTTCGGAAACTAATATCCTACCGGGTAGAACGCTACTTCTACACCAACCTCTCTCGTCTTCTCCCTCCCGACACCACAAAAGTAGCCTCCCGCTATGACGTCGCGGGGGAGCATATGGACGACGCGCTTTTACTGGAGGACTTGACCAGGGGTTTCCCGCTGCGTGCCCCGCATACACTCCCATTGGGCAAGACCCAATCGGTGATCCGCTGGCTCGCAGGTTTCCACGCAACCTTCTGGAACCATACCGATATCCCACTAATCCCCCCACCAAACGAAGTCTGGGAACCCGATACGGCAGAAGGGGTCTGGGCACAGGGCGGGTACTGGTACCTCGCCACTCGTAGTGAGGAATACGCCTCTTTGGAAGATTCCCAGGAGGAGTACATCTGGCTAACCCCGTATGCCTTGCCCGTCGCCGAGAAACTCAAAACAGAGACTCTCGGAAGAACGCTTCTACACGGTGACGTTAAAGGCGCAAACATACTATTTTCTAAAGCCGTCCCCCGGGGCGACGCCCAGCAGGAGGCGAAATGTGCATTGTATGATTTCCAATATGTAGGTTCCGGCCTGGGGGTTGTGGATTTAGCATATTTTCTTGGGACGACAGTGGACGAGGGGGATTTGAGAGGGGGTGAGAAGGAGGAGGGGCTGCTGAGGCTTTACTTTGAGGAGGTGGAGTGTGTGCTTAAGGAG
>QOVD01003880.1:0-14539 GCA_003521225.1 Tuber microsphaerosporum | reverse complement strand
CAACGCCATGGCAAAACAGCTTCCACCATGGTGGTCAACCTTGCCGGCAAAGACACAACAGAAATACCCCTCTCTAGAGGCCTCTCACTATTTGGCAGAAAGTTCAGAGTGCAACGTTATCTCACCTTTGGACCAGACACCCAATGCACCAGATGTTTGGCCTTTGGCCACCACCCCACCCAATGTACCGGGACAACCTATTGTGTAATTTGCACAGAGGAACACCCGACCTTTCAACACACCTGTGGACGATCTGACTGCCCCACCAGAGGCAAAGTATGCATCCACACTCACCTCAAATGCAGGAACTGCGGAGAACCACACTTAGCAACTTCCATAGAATGCGACACGTACACGGCAGCACACCAAGTGGCAACTGATAGGAGGATTAGGGCTACTGAGGGTTGATACATGTATTTCCTGATAGTTGTTGGGCACTAGGCGGAGTTGAGGATTTCTTTTGTTATAGGGGTCGTTAGCGTTTATGCCTGGGGGGCCACTGATAAGCTGTCACTACCATTTAAGAGACGGGATAACGGGATGGACACTCCGGTGTCTTGATATGTATGTTAGTTGTTGCTTCATAGCCTTAGGCTTTATAAGCATAATGATATATAATAATAATAATAATACAGTCACCCCTATGAAATATCATAGGCATCGGATGTCCTGCTCGACAAGCTGCCCTCTAACCACCTCGAGCAGAATTTTTATACCTTGCATTGCTAGGAGACCCCATGCGATTCACCGGTCCAATTGGTTAGCCCACCAGAGCAATATTCGAGGAACTGATGTCCCACATCTGAGGCACCAGTTCCGCGAACAATATGGATTCTGACTGCCCGTGGACAATAAGTTGAGGATTGAGACTCTGTTAAAATAAGTTAGGGAGAGAGTGGCAAGCGATTAATAGGAATGAACAATTACTCAGAGATTGCGCAACGTCTCTGCCACCGGTGCACACCACGTTTCGACACCGATCAGATGTCTGGAGTATCCTAACAGGGTTGTTAACTAGCATCCTCAGGCAAGGGGTGAGTTCCCCGACATCATCTTTGTCATGGTTTGATTTAATCTGGCTGACGCGATATTTGACAGGCGGAACGGGGCGAGGGAAGACAGTTATTGCAACTACATCAATGTCTGTCAAGTGGCCTGGGTCAAGGTTGCTGTCTGTCACATAGGCCTTGAGCTCCTCATACCAATTTATGTAGGCACCTTATATGATGCAGGGATCAAAGAACACCCACCACGATGTGGTGTACACAATGTCGCCAGAGAGAACCCTAATCTGTGCTCGATTATTAGCAAGACAGATTCTGATAGCTAGGTGGATGTTTCTTGTGAGCTATCTAGCGCTTGAGTCTTCGACAGCTAACTCGAAGTGCCTGCGCTCTGCAAGGATCATCAGCAAAAAAAAACAGTGTACTTTTGTCTGCATCCTGTGCATCCTGTGACCCTTGTTTCCTTCCTGAATATATGGAAACTCTCTTCCTGTGCATCCCAGCAACTAACTTTTGACCAGTTCGCTAGTGGCTGATTTCAACTTTGCTATCAAAAATTTGAATTATCGATTGGTCAGTCATCTGATGCAGTGAAGGTCTCAAATTTTGCATGTAGCTAGAATAAACTACGATTTATAAGATAAGCTAACGCATTTTTCTCTCTGAACAATTTCATTTTTCTCAGGAAGAAAACTCATTATCAGGATGCAAACTGACATTCAGGATGCAAGCTGGTTATCAGGAAGAGCCAGGATGCACAGGAAGACCAAAATGCAAACTAGTTTTTTTTGCTGATGTGTGCCTACTCCTTGCGGCAGAACGACATCAAGAATAACTTCTCCTGCACCAGAACGGCACCTGGGACGACTTGTCCTTGGGCTTTCAGTTGGTTAATTGGTAGATAAGGTTGAGCAGGTACTCATAGCCCTTGCGCCGGAATTACACCTGGAGCGACTTTTCCTGGGCATCCGGTTGGTTAATCAGCGGTAGAGGTTGTGTAGGTACCCCTATTCCTTGCGCTAGAATGACACCTCGAACGACTTGTCCTTGCGCTTGTGGTTGGTCAATGGGCAGTTGAAGTTGAGCAGGGACACCTTGTCCTTGCGCCGAAACAACACCCGGAATGAGTTGTCCTTTCGCTTACCTTTGGTTCATTAGTGATTGAGGTTAGGCAGCTACTCCCAGTCCTTGCACCAGAATGACACCCTAAGTGACTTGACCATCCACTTGTGGTTGGTTAATTGCCGGTAGATCGTTTTGGTCAGCAGGAGCTTGGTTCAGATCACCTGTAGCAAGACCCTATTGAGCTGGGGCGCCTGTAGGTAGTAGTAGCTGGGGAACAATCATCTGTGCAGTGGGGACTCCTGGCTGGCCCAGTTGAGGGACAGGCTGGCCCTAAGCTACACGCTAAAGGTACCTGTTCATCGTGGTTGTCAACTTCAAGTTAGCAATGTAGTGTGTAACAAGTTGAACCACAGTCTTATCGGCCTCCAGCATATGAGCCACATGATTTGAAGCAGATGTTGTGGGGAGCTGATCGCACACAGGGCACTATCTGCTCATTCGTGCCACAATATACGGGAATTCTCTAATAAGGGAATTAGCGATTGGCTTAAAGTTCCTTGCGACTAGCTGATCTTTCACACTTTGCCACGATTCTCTATACACCACCACTCCTGTATTATTATTTGGGATTCCCAGGGCTCCTTTATTGGGGATACTTGACTGACCCCCAGGATTTAGGTGTCCTGGGCTGATCATACCTACGAGAGAATTAGGCGGAAGTTAGTACATCTGGCCTGCTGGAGCCAGCTTTGCTCCTTGATGCTGAATGTAGACTTATAGTATGTGGAAGATATAGTGGGCCATATGGGTTGATTCTTGGTGTATATAGATACGGTTTTGGAAATAGCAGAGCTTATTATGGATGTTCTGAGTGTGGGATGATTTTTGGTATGAAGTGCCTTCTATTGTACTCAATTGAGATTATATATATAACTCCAACAAGGTCTAGAGGGTTTGAAAGCATGAAGGTGTGTAATCAAGATTGGCTAAGAAAGGGCAAATCTGATGCTCAAAACATTATCTGATTCAACTTGAACAAAGAATGATACGCATATTTGTTAACAAGGTCTCTGATCTTAAAAGAAACCAAAGATAACACAACGTGACATCTATGCTAAACCCCATGGATGACTAGTACCTGTTCAGAGCGTCTGAGCTACTTGACTCTGTATGCAATCCACACGCGTTGGGCTCAACACTAAACAGAGAATTGTTGGTACTCTACAATCTACACAAAGCCCATGATATAGAGTGAGCTGACTCCCACAATGTCTAGCATATATCCCTTCTGCCTACGAAAATACATCTGGTCAGGCACATATGAGAAACACTTGCGAAATGGGCACGGAAATCTAGAAATCTTTCTCTCTTCCACCATACGATATAAATCATCCTTGGATATTATCAATGACGTGGAAACAATCATCTTACACCACCGAGAGGCGAGCGAGCCCCAGGATTCCAAGGGTGAATCTGATCCGAATCCTACTGGAAAGGAGCACGAAGCATTTACTGCTCATCAATCTGATACTGAGATACTGGACAACTCTACGCCTTCATTACCCAGTAGCCAGTAGCATTATCCACGCACTGGAGTAGCAATTGGAGACCTCGACGGATTTGAGCAAGAACAGAGCACTCTCTGCTAGGACCCTTAGGAACAAATAAGTAGTGCGCACAGATTCAAACTAGCATCCTGGTTAATTCAGGGTAAAGTACATGAATAACAAATCAATGAATTCTTCTCAAGTGGCCTCTGTGATTCTGTATCAGCCGGCTATAGCTCCCTGAATCCTCTGCAGAACCACCTCCGGTCTTTGGACCTGTACAGTCCATATCTGCAATTGTTAGAAGGTCAGGTTGAGGATAGAAAAAGGACTCTGCCATTCTTCTATGGTAAGGTCTAAGATTGTGTCAGATATCTCCTTTGCCATATCACATACCGAGATGATTTTGTCTACGTGCCGCATTGTGAATGCTATCCTAATGGTCATAGCATCTATGCGGAAAGGCACACAGCGGACTGGTGGTGGGACCTTCAAGTTCAGCACCCCAACTTCCTTCACGGTAACCTTACCTGACTAGTTATAGAAGACACTTCCACCTGGGGCGACTGTAGTTCCCATTGTTGGGACGTCCGATCAGTCCCATCTCAGCAACTTCTGCAGTGACAACAAAGCATGGCCTGTCTATATTATGCTCGGAAATCTTCTGTCGGCAAGGCACAGCAGCCCTGGATCAATGGCGGTTCTACTTCTCGCACAATTGCCTGTCCTCCCCAAACTCTCAAAGTCCATCAAAACAAATCAATACCAGAGACAAGTGAACGCAGAAACACAGCAAGTCGTATTTGAATTAATTTTTGCACCCCTACAGCACACGGCCCTTGATGGCATCCCAATTCATTAGTCTGACAGGAAAGTTCAGAGGTGCTTCCCAATCTTGTCTTCATAGGTTGCGGACCATTCAGAAAATGTGACAGTAAACAGGTTAAAATACAGTGCTTGTCCTACATGGGAGGTGCCTGCCAGGGAATTAGGAACCAATATCAAGAATTATCGAGCTAGATATTATGCGGGATACAAGCTATATGGGTATGAAAACCAGTGCTGAGGCTCGAAGTCATATGGCACTAACATTATGATCCGCAGCCTGGATATCACTTTGGGCCAAAACAGTTACCATGGGCTGCACCAGCTCTCGGTGCCTGACTTGTACATGCCAGATATGCTCCATATAGTCCATCTTGGATTATTTAAGCTCATGATGGCCTAGGTCCATGGTTCTCTCAAGAAACATCGGCGATTGCAGGCTTTTGACAACCTTTGGAAAAAAGGACCACCATACCCTGGATGTTGGTTACTGAAAAAAGTGTACAGTGAGGTTGCGCAGTGGCAAGTGAAAGAGATGAGGAATCTGAGGCGTTTTATTTTGGGAGTTCTCACAGTAGCACTGCACCAGCCACAGAGTTTACAAGTGATACCTTTCAAATGTGCTCTCAGATGTGTCAGAGTGCTCGTCGACTTCAGTATGATTGCACAATACTTAAGCCACACATCTGACCCCATAGCTTATATGAATGATTATCTCGACCGATTTCACAAGATGAATGGTATCTTTTTGGAGTTTCGAGTAACCAAGTGTACACTGGGCAAGGTTGACGAGCAACGGAGGGAGATACAACAGCAGCGAACACACATTAGCCAGTCTGTGGCCCTCTCTAAACTGTGCCAGATATGTGATTACGATCACAAAGAAGAGCACTGCCGATGTCTGGACATGATCCATAGTGAATTGCATTTCAATTTTATCAAGATATATCTACTAAGTCATTTTAGTGATCATATACACTAGTTGGGCAATATACCGATATGTTCCAAAGAGTTTGGAGAGCTAGCGCACATGGAACAAATCAAGGACAGATGGCGATTATGGAATAAAAATAATACCACTGGCCAAATTGTGCAGAGCTACAAGCTTTAGCACGGCATCTGGATGAGGATGTTGAAAGGACGTCGAGACGACCTGTCCAATGTCTTGGATTTTAGTTAGGTGGCAGGAGTCTCACTCAAGATTATATGTCGCGAATTGAACAGAAATAGCCGGCATAGCCTGCTTACCGAGCCCTGTCTGCTTGAGATCAGTAGGTGATTCAATCAACCCCGCGTGAACTACAAACGCAACTTGAAATGCTGGTTGTAGCATTCCAAGAGAGTGACCTCTACGACATCCACCTTGTACTATCCATGGGAGACATACACTTCAGGAACCAGGAGAGTCGCAATGATTGCGTTTGGGTCCAGGTTGCTAGTGAAGATATATATTTTGTGTGGAGGGGCACGGCTGCCGGCAATGTTTCTGGCCCTAAACAAAATCAGGGACTAGACACTGGCATGTGGGAATGCTGTGCGTCTGGGTGCGGCTGATCAGACGTTAAGTGCGGTCAACTCAGGATTCCTCTTGGACATATATGCCCTTGTTAGAGTACAGATGAGAAAGGATGAGCGAGAGTTTACCATAGTTGTTGTAGGGGCAATCCTCTGGTTGGAGCACCTCATCCCTGAGTGGGAACGGCACTGGCTAATTAATAGCTAGATCGATTTTTGAACATTCACCGAGATATATTGAGAAATCGGGAAACAGGGGGATAAGGCTCTGCCTCACCTATTACTTGTGTGGCGTTGCCGGAAAGAAAACCCCTGTCTGGCGAATTGTCGTGAGGAAAAACCTTACCACAATTCACCTGATGGTGTAGAGCATATCGTCAAGCCCTTTATGTATATAGACACAATTGTCTTGAAAATAAAGAATAAGAAACTATTATACTCAGTCTACTAGCTAGTTTACCCTGTACAGTTAAGCTTCAGAACTGGGGCGTGGGCCAACTTTGCAGATGACATGAGAAAATATGTCAGAGCACGTGGATGAGACAATGTGGAGTAGGCAGCGTTAGAGAGACGGAAGGGAATATAGCCGGAGCTAAGGTTGTGACAGGGCATCAGTACGACCCATCGTCACTTCAGGAGCGAGAGAGCGTTGCCTGGTAACCAAAGAACCACAGAGTGCTTGCATGCGTTGCTACCAAATTCAGGGCACACCTGACGCAGGGAACGCAATAGCTACATCGCTTGGGTTAAGGCGCAACACTCACGTATCTGACACAAAGTCTTTTTTTGCTGATTGAAGCTCCCTTCTTCCCTAGTATCAGTCCCTCATTGCTTATTACCCCAATCTCCACAGGCCTCCTCCGATCTCCTTTCCTTTTTTTCTATTATAGTTCCATTTCCTTCACATTATTCAAGTTGTGTTGCCTTTGTAGAGACTCAATTGCTTTGCCTGCCTCCTTGAATCATTGAAGTGGTAGCTGGATCGTTCTATCTTGGCAGGGGATAATTTTTTCTTTGGCTCGGATTCATGCTTTGGCTATTGCCCGTTCTTGTAGAAGGCCATTAATTTGTGTTTATAAGCTTTCTGCATCAGGTAATGATTTTCGCTCCGGTTTCTCCCAGACCGCGTCTTCATAGTCTCTCTCCTTTTTGTGTATCATTCCTCCTTTTTTGAAAGGAGTGCCCTTACACCTACTACCCTTATATAGTATCCCACATTGACCTTGTCCTATCAATATACACTGCATTTATCACGGAAGCAGTACTCATATTCAACAATGTCATGGTGGATGATCCTTGTATTTCTTGCCGGTGGCAGAAGTTTTGATTCAGTATTGAAGTACTCATTCCTCCCTATGTCTTTTGGTGAGAGTATTCTCATGTCTTCGGCCAGAGGTAGGCTTCTTCCTTCTCACCCAAATGGATACAGCATCTATCATTGAAGCATCTCATCCACTTCTTGGGGACGTTTTCTGCTTTCTTCTCCGGCACCTCCAAGGATGACCCTGAGTATTCTAGGCTTATGGCTGGGAATGTTCTGTAGCTGACATTGGTACTCCCCCAGCCCTAAAGGGCTGCCATTCGTGTTGAGGTATGAGATTGAACAGGAGGAGCTGAAGGTCATCCTTAGATATTGATATGTACCCACCATTGATTCCCATGGATATCCTTCATGGAAGTGTTGTTTTGCAAGGTTGGTATTTTCAAAGTTGTCTGCTCAGTACCAGGTTTTATTGTGTTCTGGCAAGTAGTTTGTCTACTGGGCTTGCTACTGTATTGAATTTCTGTATATTCAAGAGGTAATGATTTCTTCAAGAACTGATTGGTTTTCTCTGGCTGTCTCAATATTCGGAGGAGAAGTTTTATTCAGAGAGGGAAATCAGTTGTCTTCATAGAGTTCAAGTAGTGAGATGTGCAATGTGTCATGTTTCTTCATTGAGAGTGGTAAAGCCAGCTTATGTGCGCTAGTGCCCAGCTGTGATACAATTTTGATTTGTCGAATTGTCTTCTAATCAAATTTTTTTGATGGTCTGGTGGTCTTCATCAGCAAAAACACACACTACATCTGATACATCATTGTTGCATCCCGACACATGAGACGTGATTTATACATTGCATGCATTCTGAGTATCATGTGCCTCTTCACAACCCTTCTTCGTATCGGGAGTGGTCTAAGGTGAGTTGCCACACCATCGAGCATCTGGAGCTTGGTTGCCATCCAGGGTTACCACCTGTGCTTCTGGTAGCACTTCACAAGAACATAACACATCTAAGTTTCTGATCATACATCCTTGTTCACAGTTCCCCCCTAGGCCGGCCCTGTAAACCACCCACATTCTAGGCTTCCCTCCTCTAGAGAGAGGAGTTTGGCTTGGCAATGATCATGAGGTTAGAGTCTGTGATTGGTCAAATAGCCACTGTACTCATAATTTTAGTTTTGCACTAGAGACAGCACAGGATTCTATTTGAGAACTTTATTTTGTAAAGAGCAAAAATGCCATCTGACTCCAGTCAGAAAGCGAGTGATACTCAGAATCTACTTATCCTGAGCATGGTGTGTTGTGGTCTATCGGCACAGCCATTGACGCAACACCACTCAGATCTTCTCACTTTACTCTTATCACAACTTGAACAGGGGTCCACAATTCTCACCCACAAGAGCCCTCCACACCACTCCCCTACTTCTAGCTCAGACATTTGCATCATGCGAGGCTCTCCACTAGCTATTCAGCAGTATAAGATTCATCCTCAGAGGAATATTATTCATGGAGTTTACCCTTCTGCTGGGCTTTGTGAGGTGTTTAGTGAGGGTTAACTTTAAACCCAGATTCCATGACCAGCATAGGTGCAATCGCGGCGCCCTTTTGGGAGAGCATTGTACGCCTTCCTGCCTATCATAGATGAAATGGTTGACTCCATACAACAATTTTCAATAGACCTACTGTGTCTCCTGGAGGGGGAGTCTTTGTACCCTGCATTTTCGACACCAAGCGAACACTGACTTCAAAGTTGAATTCCACTAGCACCTTGGTTGCTATCACAACACCCTTCTAGCACACAGTTTTACGCCTTCCTGCCTACCATGTCCTCAAAGGTTGTTTGCATACATCTATTTTCAATACAGCTATCAAGTCTTCTAGAGGGGGAGTCTTTGTGCCGGGCATTTTTGGACATCTAGCAAACACTGACTTTAAAGCCAGATTCTGCCAGCACCTTAAGTGCAATCGCATCACCCTTCTAGGACACAATTCTAGGCCTTCTAGCCTATTATGTCCGTAAAGGTCATCTTTATGCAACCATTTTTGATCGAGCTACTGACTCTTCTGAAGGGGGAGTCTTTCTGCTGGGCATTTTAGATACCTAGTTATGGAGCTATTCGGTGTGCCCAGGAGGGGAAGCTTCAGGTTATACATGTATTTAAATGAAAATTAGAACTACTAGTAGGACAAACGGAGTCTATATACATGAACTTGATCAATTCTTGATTGTGACCTAGGTCAGTAGTGGGTAAAGGGTAAACTCTGGACTTGTTTCTAAAAGAGGTGCTGGTGAATCTGAACTCTTCCAGGAGAGGAGGTAAGGTATCAGATCCCGTCCTGAAAATATCAGTTGTGTCCTGAGCTTCCTGAACATTTTTCACATGTAGGTGGTTGTGTCCTGATGTAAGCTGGGTGTAATCTCACATCCGGAGTGGTAGTTTGCATTTTTAGCATCCAGTACATCCCGTGCATCAGATGCTCAGGATGCATATTAATATTTTTGCGGATATTCATGTTGTGTGACGACAACTAGACTTCCTCTCCAGACTTGGGATGGATGACATTTCCGGTGGTGATTGTACATTTCTTTTTGCCATACTCCTGCTGCCACCATTTTGCATCATAAAGGGTTATGTAATTCTCTCATATCTTGTATTGGTATTTTCTTCCCTTGCATTAGTAGAACAATTGTCCCATATTCTGGGTTGATTTGTTAATTCATGTAGAATGGTGTCACTTTGATAGTTCCTTGATATCGATTGTTGTATGCAAATTCTGCTAGGGATAATGTCTCAGACCAGTTGTCTTGCCTGTAGTTGATCTATGCTTGAAGATATTGTTCTAATATGGCATTGGTTAGTTAAGTTTTTCTGTCTGTTTGTGGGTGAAACACAATTCTAAGTGGTTGTTATATTCTCTTTTTCATAGTGGTGTTCTTTCATAAGTCAGATCTGATTAATTTTCTTCAATCTGTGAAAGGTCCCAGGGAATTCCATGTAGTTGAATAATGTCCCTACGCAATAGATTCACACATTGACTCAGGTCTAGATCATTTCAGCATGATATGAAATGGCTCATTTTAGTCAGCCAATCAATGACCATTAAAAAGGTGTCATAATCATGTGATATCCGCAGGTCTGTGATGAATACTATTCCTATTGACTTCCATGGTTAATTAGATGCCTCGTTGTGCTGTAATAGTCCATATGGTACCTGTTGTACCACTTTTGTCCACTGACATCAGTAGTAGCTTTTGACTTCAGGTTTGATTTTTTCTGCCATATTTGGCGGGTAGTGTTTGCGGCATAACAGCTTAGAAGTTTTTGTTGTCCCTCCATGCCATGCTTGTGGGACATTATGGTCTTTGCTGATTAGAGCGGTTCTCAGCCCTTCGTTATCTATTATCTGTATCTTTTCTTAGCACCAAAGGTATTTGTCTTTCCATTAGCCTAGCCCATTCTTTTTTTTTTTTTTTTTTCTTTTTTTATATCATATATTCGTTGTTTTAAGGTACAAGAAATAGCATGCATCATCAGATATGGCCAAAACAAAACCCACAAACACACAGCAAAAAACAAAACTAAACAAAACCAAAAACAAAACTAATCACCCGGGAGCGACGAACCCAGTCGCAATTGAAAATTTTAACAAAAACAACGTATACTTGTTGGAAACAAATTCTAACAAACAAGAAAAATCACTCATAAAAACATAAAAATAAAAAATCAACGCTTTCATGAAACTAAGGGATAACCGGGGCATTACAGATCATCAAGGCTCTGGCACGCGTGTCTGTGATGCCCTCCAACAGGTTGCTGGAGGAAAAGAGTTTAAGCCTAGGGCCCCTGCTGGGAGGTGCGGGCGGCGTTTTGGATGGGACTACCGGAGGGGGCGGTATTGAGTAGGGGGGCATATCTGGCGGGAAACCCGTGGCGGTAGAGAGAATGTATCCAGAAAGGCCCTTGAGTAGAGATGCGGAGTCCCGGAGGGGGGACGGGGGCCCAGCAGCGTATCCCTTGGGAGGAAAAGGGAGCGCGCTTCCAATCTTGCGGGGCAGGACAGGATGGCGTGTTGAAGGTCTTGCACCCCGCAGTATGGGCAGAGGGTAGGGTTTTCTTTGTTGTACCAGGAGGGATGTCCGGCGAGGTAACTCTTGCCGGACCTCATTTGATGAATCCTGCTGGCCACAAAGCGCGGGAGGCCTTGGAATTGGTGAGGGGACAGAGAGGGGGGGAAATCATAGTAGTGGGGAGGCGCGTAGTCGACCTTCCAACAGGTGAGGAGGGATTGTCTGAGGAGGAGTTTGAGGCGTCTATTGGCCTTCCCCATGAGTAGGGGGTCAGGTAGGGGGAAGTGCCGGTCCATGAGATCAGTCCTAACAAGCGGGAAGAAGGCAGGTCGTTCCAGGGCTGTGTATGCGTCATGCACGATCGAGTCAAGGGGCAGGTGTCTCCTGCATCGGGACCGGGGGGTAGCCCAGTTGAGAGGAAGAGGGTTTGGTTGCAGCCTGGTGGCATATTGTCTCGCCGAGATGGGAGACCTCCAGTCATCTAGGCTAGGAAAGGATGGGTGGAGCCTGGCGGTTGCCGGGTTTGCCGAGGGGGGAAGACATGAGACCTGGAGGCCAGCGAGGCGGCGTTGGTGGGCCGCGAGGAGAGTTACCGGGGGGAGACAGGACTCGAAGGACAGCATACCTGTAGGGGTGGAGGAGAAACAGGATGTGGACCACCTTTGGACTTTTCTCCAGAACACTTCCATCTTTTCGGTCATCTTTGCACCCGGGACAAAGAGGTCCGCCCTATATAGAAGGACTGGGCGGATTACTGCCATTGCCAGGCGGTGGGATAGGAAAGGGGGGATGCCTTTGGCTGGCGAGCCTAAGGAGCGGATTACGGCGAAGGCACCTTTAGCCAGTGCGAGTCTCTTGGTGAAGTGTGGTGAGGAAGAGAGGGAGGAGGTGAACCAGTAACCTAGCCATCTGAGGGAAGAGGCGGGGCGAAAGGAGCAGCCGTCCAGAGTGATCGGAGTGGTGGAAAGGGGGCCCCTCTGTAGGGGGGTGCGCCAGTGGATAAGCTCAGTCTTAGGGACCGAGAAAGGGACCCCGAGCTTCGAGCCGATAGCGGCTAACGTCCGGTAGTGGCCGGCCAGGAGAGCGATGTTCTTATCATAGGAGAGGGAGGAGACAGTGATGGCGAAGTCATCCACATAGGAGAGGTCCAGGCCTCGTGGGATGGTGAGGTGCATAGAGGAAACGTATATTACAAAGAGTAGGGGAGAAAGAGGGGAGCCTTGGGGGGTGTCCACCGAGACTGGGAGAGAGGTTCTTGGTGAACCTTGGAAGAGAAGACGGCAGCACCGGCCGTGAAGAAAAGAGTAAATCCACCTGACTAGGTAGATAGGGGTGCCGAGGGACTGTAGTTTGGAGGAGAGGACCGCAGAGTCAACGTTGTCGAAGCCACCTTTGATATCCAGGAAGAGGGTGGAGACTTTGAAATCTCGATCGGCCTCAAGAGCCCGAACGTCATGAGCGAGGGTGGCCGCTGCGTCAAAGGTTGAGATGCCTGGGAGGGAACCGCACTGGTCCCCGTGTATAAGGCCGAGTACGCGCGCCATCTTACCAAGTCTCGAGCAGACAATGCGTTCGAGGATCTTGGAGAAGGTTTTGAGGAGGACTATCACCCTGAAGGAAGCAGGGGATTCGTAGGAGGATTTGCCGGGCTTGTCCAGGATCACGCCGTCCGCTTCTTTGAGCGAAGCAGGGAGGTGGCCATGTGCCAGGAGGGGGGAGAGCAGCGCGGGTATGAGGTTTGGGTACTTTGAGTGTACCTTTTTCCAGACCGAGTAGGGTATGGTGTCTGGACCTGGGGCGGAGGTGGGGGAGCATGCCCTAAGGGCAGTGCTTACCTCTTCCTTGGTGACCGGGGGGGCATCGGGGTCGAGGGTAGCAAAACGGGGGTAACCGGGGTCGGGCCTCGGGGGAAAGAAGTGACCGAGGAGGGCTTTGTTAATCTGGGCGGGCGTGTCTGCCCCTGGAAAAGAGGGGAACCTGACTGAAGGGGAGCCGGATACAGCTCGCCTGGCGTGCCATATCGAGTGTGCATCCGTGGTAGCTAGGTATGATTCCCAGTGACTCTTTTTGGCTTGCTGAATCGCCTTGAAGTAGGCGGCTCTGGCAACCCGGGCTTCAGCTTGGGGAATGGGGTCTTTGCGGATCTTGGCTCGGCGAGCCCGACGGGCTGCGGAATGGTATGTCTTTCGAAGCGAGGAGAGAAGGGGGGACCACCAGGGTTTGGCCCTGGGCGAGGGCCGAGAGAAGGGGACGTTAGAGCGAAGGGGTTCTTGGACTCTGTCAAAATTGGTGCTGAACCAGGCGTCCAGTTGGTCGACGGAGGGGGAGGGGACGGGTGCAGAGATCTCGACTTTGTCTAGGGCCGCGGTGGCCCCTTCCCAGTCGAGTCTTACCCAGTCCGGTTTGGGGGGCGCTGGTTTGAAGGGAGAAAAATCAAAAGACACAAGACAGGGAACATGATCCGAACCAGTTGACGGGAGGGGCGTATCCCACTCCGCCTTAACAAGCCGGGAAAGAAATATATTTGCAAAGGCGAGGTCAATGACCCCAGGCCTAGCATGAGAATCAAAGGAAAACCTAGTGTAGACTCCTGCGACATTCAAGAGTGAAAAGTCCAAGGAAGCCGCCAGGTCAAAGTAAGGAGAGGAACGAGACATGTCAGACTGATTGAAATGTCTGAGGGGGTCGGCAGAGGGGTGGTGAATGTTGAAGTCACCGAGAATCAGGGTAGGAAAGGAATGATTCTTAAAAATCTTGGTGGGGGGGACGGACGGTGAGCCACCAGCTCAGGTATAGGTGTTGTAACAATTGAAGATCCTCCACCTGTTGGCCGGGCCTGTCGGGGGGGAATCAAAAAACAAATCAAGGGAAAAATAACTATCCGAGCCCATTATAACCGGGAGGACCGATGCTCGCCCTAAAAATGACAGGGAAACATATGTAGCGACTCTGGGTTTGAGGGTCTCGGGTGGGGTAGGAGAAAAAACTTTAAAACCAGCAAAAGAAGGAAGACGACCGAACCTAACAGGAGGGTCTTGAACGGCAACAATATCAGCAGGGGTTTTAAGCAATGAAAAACTACTAAACAAGGCAAGAAACACTTTCCAACTCCCCAGGAGGTTGTGTTGTATAAAGGAAACTTTAGACTGGGACAATGATTTTGCGGCGTTTTCCCGCATTAGTGGGCACCGCCCTGATCTGATGAGGAGGAGAAGGACAACGGGACCCCTTGGGGGAGGGGGCCGCTGGGTCCTG
>QOVD01003877.1:0-21024 GCA_003521225.1 Tuber microsphaerosporum | reverse complement strand
GGTGTATAACAGTGGCACGGCGGGTTAGGTCTGGTAGTGCCAAACCGGAGGCCAAGGTAGAGAGGACGGAGACGGTAGCGATGAGAGTAAGCTTCATGATTGGTAGGAGGTGAAGGTGGTTTATTGTTTGGAAAATGGTGGATTGGTGGATATATAGAAGTGAGGAGGAGGCTGGTAGTAGTGGCAGTAATAGTAACTGGAGGCTTTGGATATCTAGGAGGATGGTGAAGAAATTTTGATATCGGGGGACACCTGGGCTATTTATCCTCCCTCCTTTCCTACAATAGTTCTACTCGTAGTTTTCTGATGCCCGTGAACACTGCCACTGAGTACGGGGAAGCGGTCCATCGGAGCCTGAGTATTTTGGTGGCATGCAATAGTAGCCGTCTTTACAAACGTCAGAAAATTACGAGTACGGTACGCTTCAACAGTCAGGTCATTGTTAATAAATTTTATCCTAGTAATAAGACCGGAGCCTTAGGATTTTGATGGAATGTAATAGTGACCGCCTTCACAAGAGTCAGAAAATTACGAGAACGGTACCATACCAATACCGTACGTGCTGATACATGGTACCAGCCAAAGCTTAGCCCCTCCATCCCTCAGGTCCCACACACCCCCCGTCTCTCCAAATTCAACCCCAGGCTCAGCCACAACTGATGTGGCGCGCGCCCCGCCTAGCACATCCTACGGACTCGAGTATCTCACAAGCCCTACATAGGCTAGCAATACTACTAACGGTAGCCCAGATAGCCTACTTGGAAACTCCGGTAGGAATGGATAAACTTGTTCTCCCTAGGATAAGCGAGACCAACATATCGACAAGTGTCAACATTACGCGACCGTGAGCACGATAGCCAACGTTGCAACACATGTACCCCTACTCAACTCCATATACTCGAGCAACTTATTCATTACTACTGAAAATCTCACTATGAAAGGATAAGCACTGTGATGTAGGCTGATGAGTGGTGTACCAGGCATTAACTCTTACCGATCTTACTATTTTTATCAATATTGTAGTTCTCATCTCATATTGTGTTGGGCTGGGGTACATGCGTTGTAACGCTGGCTACCGTGCTGTCGCGTAATTTTGACACCCTCGATACGCGGCTGACTACCCTATAAAGCGACTGTATAGCCGAGCCGAGAGAGGAAATGACCGGCTCCGAACCAGCGCCTTGCCTACCCTTATGGCAATGGACTCTTCTATCCCCCAAGACCGTAAGTCTATCTCTTGGACTGGCGAAACGGTGGAAAATTTTATGCCACCCCTCTGAGTGTCTGAGACACAAGTCAATAAGCAACTTTTGTTAGTTAGGGCCCGTTTACCTAACCCTCTGGTTTAGAGATTTTGGTGGGAAACTAGCCGGTGGCATATCATCCAGCATCATATCCCAATAGACGTGGCAAAACTGTTTACCTACATTTCAACCGTCCCATCATCTGGCTGCTAGACGGTCAAAATAGGACGCGGCTGAAGAGGTTGTCTTGCAACCTCCGTCTAGCAACACCACCACAATGCCCTCACCCATCATGCCCGCAATCACAAGGATAGCTACAAATCAGCTCTATTTTCCTTGTGCAATCAGTAATTACCTTTCTCATTATCTAGTGTGAGTTCAAAAACATAATTCCCACCTTGCGTCCACAAGGATGCATTGTTTATCGGTCCTATATCTGCTCTTAAGAACTGAAACCTAGATAGTTGCACACCTCACGTTAGTCAATCAAATTTTCCACACTAAACCATAGTAGGCGGTATATTAGATAAACACTCACCCATCCATTCTTGCTACACATCTTCCACCGTCTATCCTTCCTTAACGGTTGGCACCATCTCCGGTCGCTAGACGGCCGCCTATAGGTAAACGGGCCCTGACTACAAATTCGCAGGCGTGCAGTCCCCACACCATAGCTAATATTCGCGAGAGCACCAAAGTAATTTCTGTCTCAAACACTCAGAGTGGTGGCATAAAATTTCCCACCGTTTCACCAGCCCAAGAGATAACAAGGGACAGGCACAAAGTCTTCGCATACCGGTACGCTAACGTGGCTTGCCAACCGAAATCTTTAAATACCGGCGAAACCCTTAAGTGCGTCCGATATATACCTAGCCCTCGTGCTACATTGAGTACGAAACAATCACTGGGCGAGAAACTTAACGAAACATATTGCGAGTGTATAAAATGCCATTAGACGTTACTAAACAAGCCCTCTAACCATATATGCCTAGCCTGATGCCAAAATTTCTTAAGGGAATGTATAAATATTAAGGACCGTAGATAAACCAGAAAAGAAAAAAAATACCCAACTTTGAATGAGAGGATGAAGCAAAGAAAATGAAAAATCCTTGAATCAAATTCCAAATCTTTAGCCTCTCATGTCCCCCCTAATGCTTCCCCCCCCAACAGAAGCGACCCTTAACCGCAAGTGAGGATAAACCCTCCGGTGGTAATATCCCAAGTGACAGAATCATTATCATTAACAGGGTGCACTATATACCCGAGGTTGGTGGTAGTCGTCGGGCAGGCGAAGGTCAGCCCAAAATCCTGCAGTACTGTCCCCGCTCCAGTAGTCGAAACCTGAAAGGTGCCCAGTTGGGTATTTGTGGGAGATTGTGAATTCCAAGTATCCCCGTATTTGGGGTACCTGAGGGTAGAGAAGAGTTGCAGCTGGGCACTCCCGGTAGCGGTGGTGGCAGCACTGGGGAAGCTAAAGGTGCATGTTCCGGTGCAGGGGGGGACAACGTATCCGAGCTCGGTCCTGACTTCGTGAAGTTGGTTACTGCGGGAGACCTCGGCGGTGTTGATTGGGGGGAAGGCAGTGTCTGGGAAGTCTTGCTTGATCACGATGCCGATTGAGGGGTGGATGACAGTCCCACGGCGGGTTAGATCTGGTAGTGCCAAACCGGAAGCCAAGGTGGAGAGGACGGAGAGGGTAGCGATGAGAGTAAGCTTCATGGTTGGTAGGAGGTGAGGGTGTTTTTTTGTTTGGAAAGAGGTGGATTGGTGGATATTATAGAAGCGAGGAGGAGGCTGGTAGTAGTGGCAGTAGTAGTAACTGGAGGCTTTGGATATCTAGGAGGATGGTGAGGAAATTTTGATATTGAGGGATACACCTGGGCTATTTATCCTCTTTCCTTTCCTACAATAACTACTTGTAGTTTTCTGATGCTCGTGAACACTGCCACTGAGTACGGGGAAGCAATCCACCGGAGCCTGAGTATTTTGGTGGCATGCAATAGTAGTCGTGCTTACAAACGTCAGAAAATTACGAATATCACTTCGACAGTCGGGTCATTGATTCGATCTGGTATAAGATTGCACCCCTGCCTCACCCCACGAGATTCCTTTGCACTACGGGCCCGAATGGTCTCACTATACGATGTAGTGTGAGTGCAAATGTGTATGACTGCCTGTCCGTAAGAGAGAAAAAAGTGTATATGCCCATCACCTACTGCCCGGAATAGCATGAGTCCGCAAACAAAATCATTCCAGTATCTAAAAAAGTTCGCCAGGTTATCTACCGCAATTGCTACTGTACGACCGCAGTTAGCATGGATAACCCGATTCGAGTCGAACAGGCTCAGAAAAACAATTATCATACTGAACTCGCAATTTTTTGACGTTTTTGAACACAGCTACTATTGCATTTGGCGGAAGATCGGCAGGGGGATCATAGTAATTTAATAAATTTTATCCTAGCAATAAGGCCAGCGCCTTAGGATTTTGATGAAATGTAATAGTGACCGCCTTCACAAAAGTGAGAAAATTACGAGAACAGTACCACACCAATACCGTACGTGCTGATATAGTGCAAATGGACCCAAACCGGACCCTCCAAATAGGCCAAATGCGATTTCGAACTAGTCAACCAGGACATGGAATTTTCTAAAGAAAAAACCGCTACACTGAAGCTGATTCTCTGGAGAACAACGTAGCGGTTTTTGTTTTTTAATTAAAGGCTATAAGAAAAAGTAGTTCAAGGTTAAAAAGTGAAAATTTTGGTGAGAGTGAAACAAGTGACAGAATCTACCTAGTGCCATGCTGAAAAATACTGTAGGACCACAGGTGACTAAGACATAGTGATAATGGATAAAGGAGAAATTATGGGAACAAGATATTCTTTGCCTCAGAGCACATAAAACAGATGATTCTAATGATTTCTACTTGAACCACTCTGCTGCTTGTTGCCCGAAGGTGCATCATTGAACTTCACTCGTGCTGTCTTGGCAATTATTGGCTCAGCTCGGATCGGTTGCCACGGAATTGCCGTTTCACCGGAGGACCCACCTTTAGGCACCCTCCACCGTACATGGTACCAGCCAAAGCTTCTCAGCCCCTCCGTCCCGCAGGTCCCACACACCCCCCGTCTCTCCACAAACTCAACCTCAGGCTCAGCCACAGTTGATGTGGCGTGCACCTAGCCTAGCAACACTACTACCGGTAACCCGGATAATCTACCTGGAAACTCCTGTAGGAATGGATAAACTTGTTCTCCCTAGGATAAGCGAGACCACATATCGACTGGTGTCAACATTACGCGACCGTGAGCACGATAGCCAGCGTTGCAACACATGTACCCCTACTCAACTCCATATACTCGAGCAACTTATTCATTACTGCTGAAAATCTAACTATGAGAGGATAAGCACTGTGATGTAGGCTGGTGAGTGGTGTACCTGGCATCAACTTTTATTGATTTTATTCTTTTTATCAATATCATGGCTCTCATCTCATACTGTGCCGGGAGGGGTACATGCGTCGTAACGCTGTCTACCGTGCTCACGGTCACATAATTTTGACACCCGTCGATACGCTGCCGCTGGCTACCTTATATAAAGCGGCTATATAGCGAAGCCAAAAGAGGAAATGATCGGCTCTGAACCGGCGCCTTCCCTAACCTTACGGCAATAGACCCTTCCATCACCAAGGCCATAACTCTATCTCTTGGACTAGCGAAACGGTGGAAAATTTTATGCTACCCTTCTGAGTGTCGGTCGGAAACATAAGTTAATAAGCAACATTTGTTAGTTATTACAAATTCGCAGGCGTGCAACCCCCAAACCATACCTAACACTAGCAATATGATCGTACTTAGGCATATCATGACTGAAGGATACTGAGAGAGCACCTTAGTAATCTCTGTCTCAGACACTCGGAGAGGTGGCATAAAATTTTCCACCGTTTCACCAGTCCAAGAGATAGCTACGGCTGCAACTACAAGGGACAGGCATAAAGTCTTCGCATATACCAACGTGGTTTACCAACCAAAAACTTTAAAAACCGGCGAAACCCTAAAATGCGTCCGATATATACCTATCACTCGTGCTACATTGATTATGAAACAATCACTGGGCGAGAAGCTTAACGAAACATATTGCGAGTCTATATAAAATGTTATTAGACGTTACTAAACAAGCCATCCAAGCATATGCCTACCCTGACGCCAAAAGAATGTAAGAATATTAAGTTAATGACCGTAAATAAACCAGAAAAGAGAAAAAAATGCCCAAGAACTTTGAATGAGAGGATGAAGCAAAGAAAATGAAATATCCTCAAATGAAATCCCAACCCTTTAGCCTCTCATATCCCTCCTAATGCTTCCTCCCCCAAACAGAAGCCGCCCTTAACCGCAAGTAATGATAAACCCTCCGGTGGGAATATCCCAAGTGACAGAGTCGTTATCATTAACAGGGTGCACTTCATACCCGAAGTTGGTGGTAGTCGTCGGGCAGGCGAAGGTCAGCCCAATATCCTGCAGCACTGTCCCCGCTCCAGCAGCCGAAACCTGGAAGGTGCCTAGGTGCTTATCTGTGAAAGGCTTCGAATTATAAGTATTCCCGGAAACGGGGTACCCGCCCAGAGCGAAGAGTTGCAGCTGGGCACTCCCGGTAGCGGTGGTGGCAGCACTGGGGAAGCTAAAGGTGCATGTTCCGGTGCAAGCGGGGACAACGTATCCGAGAAGAGTCCTGACTTCGTGAAGTTGGTTACTGCGGGAGACCTCGGCGGTGTTGGTTGGGGGGAAGGCAGTGGTTGGGAAGTCTTGCTTGATCAAGATGCCGATTGAGGGGTGGATAACAGTCCCACGGCGGGTTAGGTCTGGTAGTGCCAAACCGGAGGCCAAGGTGGAGAGGACGGAGACCGTAGCGACGAGAGTAAGCTTCATGGTTGATAAGAGGTGAAGGAGCTTTATTGTTTGGAAAGTGGTGGATTGGTGAATATATAGAAGTGAGGAGGAAGCTGGTAGTAGTGGCAGTAGTAGTAACTGGAGGCTTTGGATATCTAGGAGGATGGTGAAGAAATTTTGATATCGGGGGATACATCTGGACTATTTATCCTCTTTCCTTTCCTACAATAGCTCTACTCGTGGCTTTCTGATGCCCGTGAACACTGCCACTGAGTACGGGGAAACAATCCACCGGAGCCTAAGTCTTTTGGTGGCATGCAATAGTAGTCGTGCTTGCAAACGTCAGAAAATTACGAGTATCACTTCGACAGTCGGGTCATTGATTCGATCTGGTATAAGATTGCACCCCTGCCTCACCCCACGAGATTCCTTTGCACTACGGGCCCGAATGGTCTCACTTTACGATGGAGTGTGAGTGCAAATGTGTATGACTACCTGTCCGTAAGAGAGAAAAAGTGTGTATGCCCATCATCTACTGCCCGGAATAGCATGGGTCCGTAAATAAAATCATTACGGCATCCAAAAACGATCGTCCGGCTACCCACCGCAACTGCAACTGTACGACCGCAGTTCGCCCTCCCTTCTGTCAGATGAGCACCTACATGGATCACTCGATTCGAGTTGTACAAGCTCAGAACATCAATTATCATACCGAACTCGCAATTTTTTGACGTTTTTGAACATAGCTACTATTGCATCTGGCGGAAAATCGGCAGTGGACCTTAGTAATCTAATAAATTTTATCCTAGCAATAAGGCCGGAGCCTCAGGATTTTGGTGGTATGTGCGAGTAATAGTGGCCGCCTTCACAAGGGTCAGAAAATTACGAGAGCAGTACCACACCGATACGTGCCGATACATTGTACCAGCCAAAGCTTCTCAGCCCTCCCCCCGCAGCTCCCACACACTCTTCGTCTCTCTGCAAATTTAGTAGATCTCACTCCCTAGGTTCGGACACAACCACTTATAGCGAGTACCCCGCCCAGTATATACCCTACTACTCAAGTATCTCACCAACCCCACACAGGTCAGCCACACTACTGTCATATATCAGATGCCTAAAAACTACGATACGAAGGGATAAATTCTTCCTAGGGTTAGTGAGACCGACACACACGCTACCGGAAGCTACCCTATGAAGCGGCCGGATACCCGAGCCAAAAGAGGAAATGATCGGCTCCAAACAACCATCTTCCCTAATCCCACGATTACGGACTCTCTTCCCCAAGGCCATAATTGTGTAACTACTGTTATGAATATTGATTATAAAACAAACGATCACTTGATGAAGAACTCGGCGGAGTGCACTGCCAATATATAATAAGAATGCCGTTGAATGTTATTAAATAAATCTTCCAAGGATATGCCTACCGTAATGCCAAGAGTTTTTGAAGCAATGTATCCAGGGGTGCAGGGTGTCGGTTAAATAAACTCGAACACCCTGTGCTGCAACTAATGCACCAATAAAGCTCTACGACCATGATTCCAGCGACTTCAACAACAGCAAGAAAGAAAAACAAAATGCACTTAAAATCTCGCGTACCACTTAGCTGTGCTCATTTTGTATTGGTTGCGATTTTGGACGTGTTGTAATCGCAAGAAATACATTCACATATTTTCAGCTAGGATATTTGGTTGTGACGCTAGGTGCTGGTGTTTATTTGATACCCCGATAATAATATTAAGCTACCGTTAAGGACCGTACTTGTACAAGTATCCAAGCTAGCAAAGGGAGAAGGAAAAAAAAAAGAAATCCCCCAAAATCGTAAATGAGAGGACGAAAGAGGAAAAAAAATCAAATATCCTTGAAAAAAATCCCAGTTCTCTAGCTCCTCTTTTCCCCCTATGACGCTTCGCCCTCAGTAAAAGACATCTTTAGTTGGAAGTAATGATAAACCCTCCCGAGGTAATATCCCAAGTAACAGAATCATTATCATTAACCGGCTGCACTACGAACCCATAGCTAGTAGCAATCGTCGGGCACGGGAACGTCAACCCAAAATTATCCAACACAGTCGCCGCCCCTGAGCCAGAAGACGAAGCCTGAAAGGTGCCCTTATGAACATCCGTGTAAGGCTTCTTATTCCAAGTATCTCCGTACGCAGGGTACCCGCCCGTAGTAAATAATTGAAATGTGCGACTGCCGCTAACGGAGTCGGCATTGGAGAAGCTGATGGTGCAAGACTTGCCTGAGGCGAAGGCGGGGAGATTGAATCCGAGAAGGGTTTTGACGTTCTGGGATCCGTTCGTGCGGGAGACCCAGGCCCAGCGGCTTGGGGGGTAGGCAGTGTCAGGGTAGGCTTCCTGGATTATGATGGAGATTGCGGGGCGGTAGGTATTGCCCACGAAAGCAGTGTCTGTGTCTAGTATAACCATACCCGAGGCCAGGGTGGAGAGGACAGTGGCGATAGCGGTGAGAGCAAACTTCATGGTTGGTAGGAGGTGAAGGTGTTTTTTTAATTTTATTTAGAAAGTGGTGGATACACAAAAGTGGGGAAGAGGCTTAGCGTTGGTGAAGAAAGGTTGATATCGAGAGATAAACCTGGGTATTTATCACCCTCCTTTCCTCGGCCAGCTCTACTCGTAGTGTTGAAGCGTTTTCAAAGTAATTGCTATTGCTCACAACCTGGATTGAAGGAAAGGGGCCAAATTTCGGCTGAATGCAATATCAGCCCTTTTGGAACGCTCTCCGACCTTACAAGAACACCTCCGCCGTCGTGTAATTGTTTCAATCTAAGTTAAAGGTGCACTACCCCGCACCCTGCGAGATCCCCTTGCACAGCGAGCCTGAAAAGCCCGATCTCAAGATGGAATGTGAGTGCGAGTGTGTATTATTGCCTGCAGGTAAAAAAAAAGTGTATGCCCACCAGCGCTCGAGTACCGCCAAGCATCGAGTGATTCTGTGCAGAAAATCATAACAGTGCGACTGCAGTTATCACCCCCTTTTGTTTGATGAGTACATGCACGAATAGCCTGATTCGAGTTATACAAACTCAGCAAAACAAATTATCATACTGAGTGGTACCTACCATACCAATACACGGTACTGACCAGGTTCGGACACAGCTACTCGTGGCCTATGCCCCGCCCAGGGAGTACTCTATGTATCTCAATACTATAAACCCCGCACAGGCAGAGCAACACTCTTTCAAGAAACCAACAACAAAAAGAAAGAGATTTAAGCCTCGCTCGGATGGCGCTTCTGTTTTTTTGAGGACGGAGAGCTTGTTATAATTGAAATATTATATTATTACTGGATTCCTTGTCAAAGGCTGTGATTACCGGCACTGCTGTTATAAGTGCCAACAAGAATCATTTGTACTCCTAGAGAAAGAGAAGGGAGAAAACGCCCTTTGCAGTAAGCTCATCTTTCATATTTCTTTTTTTCCCTATCCCCAGGAAAAGGTTCACTTCCGCCTATCACATCCAAGGCTGCTCTATTGTGCACAGCGGCAAGGCTCCTGATTGAATGATCGCTAATTCTTATCTTCACATTCTTATCCCCCATACATAAATCAGATCCAGAATCGTTAGCTGCTGCACTAGCTTAAACCTGCCTCTCTTTGGTTGGTTAGCTCACGCACGTCTCGCCCTGCGGGCCGCATTGCATTAAAGTCTGTCAAACTCCGATCTGGTTCGTCGAAACTACATGTGGGTAGCGCGAATTATGCAACCTATTACGCCAGCTAAGCTAGCTTTTAATGAAGGAAAGAAAAGCCTGTCAGACTCTTTGCGCAAGAGCTAGAGCGGGAAGCTCCTCGAGCCAACTAGAAGAAGTTCGATAGACATGCCCCTCACACCCAGTGCTCTTACTTCAGAGCTCCTTAGCCTACAAGGATCTTTTCCCCTCCCTCCAAGCCCAAACTCCATCATCAGCTCTAAACGTCCCAATGTTACAGCATGTGTAGTAAGCCAAGCCTTCTCTGACGGGCTTTTCGGGAACCTCACTTCCTAAATTGATTCACAAATCGATTCGATCTCCAATATGAACTCTGCGTCCTTGTGTTAACACAGAACCAAGATTGTTACTTTTGTATCCGTCAAGCCGGGAAGACTTTCCAGTCCGGTTTGCAATCTAGAATGCCGGCACTAGCCCACTACAGTAATCGGGCTAGAAAAAACTCTAGGATTTAGAACGGTAGTAGTGCTCGGAACGCCGCGACATCTGCGCTGTTCGTCATGATCGTGACAAAAATGGCGTGGAGTGGGGTTGCTGGGCTCGAGTGCCGGGAGTTGATGTAGCCGCGATTACTCGAACAGGCTGGTGTTCTGGATTGAAAACTGGACTGGAAAGTCTCCACCGTTGAAGGGATGATTTTTTTCCGCTCTCTTCTCGCTGGCTCGCTTCGGGTACGCAATTTTCCAGAAGGATAAGTGTGGGCGTGGGTGTGGTGGGCTGAATTTGGCATGGTCCCGTAGGGCTGGAAAGGAGTTGGATGTGGATGGTTAGTTATTAACAGAGCTGAGACAAGATGGTGTGGTGTGGTCAGAAGGATGCGGAGGTCGTTACACAGGAAATACCTATATCGGACTATTTGGGGGAAGAGATGGGAAGGATGAAGGTGACCACCGGTAGGGTATTCTAGTGCTTTTGGAAGCTCTCAGTGAATCAAATCGGACCATCACCTACCTTAGGAGTGCGAAGCGTATGCTTGAGGGTGAGCGTATTATGTTCTTGGCATGGTGATAAACAAATGACCTGCAAACTATTGCCACAACATCGCCCGGGAGGTACCGTAGGCAATAGTAGCTGAGAATAACGGCCCTCTGCCTTCGGCTATTTCTCCATTCATCCCCGTCATCCACCCCCCAAAATAATAATTGTAGGTATCATACCCAACAAGCACAGTGACAACAAGAGTGCGGGGGTTGAGGGTAAGCCGGCTGAGCTGCCTCTTAGGCTCCGCCGACCTATAGACCACCCAGAGAGCAGGATATTGCTCAAGCTGCTGGGGTGAGCGCTCGGCAGACTTTCCCCTTTACCAAAAATTAGTGTCTTTTAGGGACTTTGCGATTTCGCATACAGAGTCAAATTCTAGCAATCTACTGTACCGGTAGCTGATCCTGAACCACATTTGTCTCACATCCAGAGCTTTCTCCCCCGCTGCGCCTGTCACGTTACACACACAAGTCCGGCAAGCTTTTATCACACCCACAGCATAGCCCACCCCCGCAATTCTGCACTTCGTACTTGACGATCCCAACCGGTGTGCTCTCTGAACGCTCCGAAAAACGCGAGCGTGACACAACAGGAACAAATAGACCGCAAACAGCTTCATGTTATTAGTAATGCGATTTTACTATTAGAAAATATGGCATCGTTTCCACAGGCGATCAGACAACATGAACGTAACCAAGGAAAGACAAGGAAAAAGAAGAGAAAAAAACAAGATCGTAGCCTTTAGTGATCGCGAGGTTGGTGCTATTCTTGTACTTATTTTTTTACGGCAGGAATAGCCGAAGGTGATACAGTATCCTATGTACTCAAGTATACAAGTATCTCAGCGTGCTCAAACCATTGGTCGGGAGTGCCAAGAAGAGCAAGGTAATAAACTGGAGAGTAAAAGTGGGATGAAGAGCGAGGGAAATGGATGGTGTGTGAGGGGCTCCGGCACTTGGTGATTTCCTACTAGCCGGATTCAGTTCCTCTGGCAGAGCCAATTGAATTGCTAGTTTAATCTACCCAGCCTAATCCGCCCTGCTCGAGTACCGGTAACTACCGTATTGCAGCCTTCAGCAGGGGCACTAGCGGGTGACGAACAAAGGTATATAGCAAGCAGAAGGGCGAAGTCAATAGAACATGACAACAAAAAATGCCTGCTACTAATCCCTGTTCATCGCCCGTGGTTTCTCGTCGTGTCCCCCGTTAAAGGCTGTAGCCAGGTATTGTCGATTGCCAAGATTAATACTCCACCTCAGCAGGAAGGCGAAGACCCAAATGGCGAGCCAACAAACACTTCTATCATAAATCTGAAATCAAAAGAAGTCGGTTATGTGCCTGCAAATTTGATAGAGGGGGGTTTTCACAGAACAAACTGTAGACTCTGACGGCTTAGTACCGTAGATCTTTGAGGTTTTCCCATGTCTGTTATCGCGCATTCTCGCAACCTGCAACAGCTCAGGTGAATTACCCTCGTACTCTACGAAATGAAACCTCTAGCTTAACCCAGCGAATAACAAATCAGGCTCCAACATCGTATCGCACAACCAACCACCCATCAGCAATGTAATCTTCCTGGCTACCGGTAATGTCCTGACGTTTGTAAATCGGGCTGCTATTTCGTCCCGCTAAAATGTTGAAGCTCTAGCGAATTTTTAGCTATATGCAATAGCAGCCTGCTCTACAAACGTCACTGCATTACGACTACCGTACTAACAAGCTGCATACAAAATTACAGCCCTACCCGTCTGAGGGCCTGGAATGGGAGCCCAAAATATCTATTGCTACAGTATGAACCTTACAACAGCTTAAAAGGGGCCCTTCTCGGTGAAGAAAGTTTAATTAATCACTAACCCGTACTTTTACTTGTGCTCTGGCACAGTACGTTAATGTTACACGCAATCCGCAGCACCCATAGAACAGAGGGGAATAGAAGGGATATGTAATCCTCTGTGTAACGGCTCTATCGGCTATGCTCGGAAGTAGCGGAACTCTAACCCCTGTAAGTTCTACGATAGGACCGTTTGGTTGAGTTAGGTTGAGCTGATTTGCTGGGGGGTTTTAGTATTAATATTGATTGGTAGGGTACAAGTAATAACCAGTAGAAGTATGACGCACGAGCAAACGGACGAGCATTGCTAGAAGACAAACAGGGATTGAGTATGCTCGTGGTTTCGATGTCATGAGGATTAACTCATAAGGAAACACAAGACCGACTCAAAATAGGAAAACCCTGCGGCCAACGGTAGGGAAAAATCGGAAATCTAGAGTTAGAAATACGGACATCAACGATCGGCTCGAGCTGCCGGACGCTCCAAATTAGAACTTCGAAATCCCGTGTCTCACTTTCCGATCTTCCTTACAAGTACTAGAGGTTGTGATAGCAGACTCGTGATTATTCGGAGGCAACAGGGCAAGTTAGCCCAGACTTGAACAACGGCACACCAAAGGCGGAGCACGAACCTTACGATGAGTGAATATTGATGAATCTCGATATAGCCTTAACCGTACCCACGACGAAACTAGGCCGGCGACGAACAGGGGTATATGGTGGGCAGAAAGTGAATCATCGAGGTTAGGGTTACGAAAAATTACTGGTAATTAATCCCTGTTCGTCACAGGCCCACTTTCGTGGTGGGTACGGTTGAGACTGTATCATGGCAGATATATCCCCCCAGTGCGTGTCACTCGAGAAAGTACGTATACCCACTACGATTCAAATACCTCACTAATACTAAATACTCGTAGTTATAATTCCACAAGATATCGTCGCAGGGAATTGTTTCTCCACGGTTATTCGGCATAGCCGGATTTTCTAGGCGTGTCGGGGAGTGTAGTATCAGGCGGTACTTCATGGTTGATTGTTTGGGGTAGTCGGGGAAGCGAAGAGAGTGGGAGTTTTTGGTAGATGGTTAGCTAGGATTGGAGAGGTTTCTTTGGGCCGGTGAGGTATTGTGTTATTGGTGGTAGTACAGTACCGTGCAAGTACCGCACATATTATACATTAGGAAATGACCGTCCAAGCAGAAGAACTTGCACGGAACGATGTTGAGATCATTTCATGCACCCGTCTACTCGTAGTCATGTTTCCTGCGTACTGAAACAATGATTCTCGGTCAGGAGAGAAGTATCCACAACTCGCTTTGTAGATAAAAGGGTAAGGGAACGAGATCAGCTGGTAACGATGGAGATGTAGGTAACAAATAAAAGCATAGACAGTAGGCCTCTCGATGCCCACACTGTAAAGAAAACCACAATCGGTGGCCTGGAAGAAGTCACAGAAAAACCGGAACACGATAAAAATCATCCGCGGTTGATGATTGTTCTATGAAGAGAAGAAAAACACCACCGCTACTAGTAGATACATGTAGGTTACCCGCTTCACTCTTCCCCTTACTAGCCCACTTATATACTAGCCACTTTTACTATCGCTACCTAATTCACCCCTCTGCAACCGCAAACACCGATCACTTTTCCCCTTGTCTAGTCAATCCATCGTGCAATCGTGACTCCCAAGTAAGCTAAACCTAATACTACCGAAAACAGCCACGGTTCCATTTAAACCTCACAGTACCTACCGGTATACGAGATTCGGCGATTTATTTCTTGGCATTATTTTTATCACTGTGTCGTATTAGGTACTTGAAATCAACCAAAAACAAACACAGCAATAAGTTTCGGGGATTCTCAATCACGGCCGCATCTTCAGCTAGATATGACTTGATAGAAGTGCCCGGAAAACACTCCTCTTGTTCGAAATGGGAGCAATACCCGTGGAGATGGTACTTCGAATTACCCATTTAACTTGCGGTTTTTTTCGAGGTCGTTCTATCCAGGGGGGGTGCCACCCAGCGTCGCAACCAAACATCTCAGCTGAAAATCTGTGAAAATATTTCCTGCAATTACAACACATCCAAAACTGCGGCCAGCCCAAAATGAGCGCTGCTGGGGTTACCAGATTCAGGCTATTTTCACAGTCTCGCATGAGCATGCTCTAGAGAACGAAGGCCGTCATTAATGCTGAGGGATGGTATACGAAATTTTAAATGTATTTTATTTTTGTTTCTGTTGCTGAGGCCGCCGGAACTATGATCACAGCTTCACTGGAGCCGATTAGCTACAACGCAGACGCCCGCGTGTATTTGACCCCTCGATGCAGTAGCCGGGCCCTACTACTATAAATCTTATGTAAGCAAATTAATTGTCTGTACGTTGATTTCAAGTGTCCGGCATCATACCTGTATATAAGTTCTAGCCAGCGGTGCTTCCTCTCAAGAACAACCCAGTCCTCCTACAGACAACACCAACATCTAAGAAGCCCTCTCTACCTCTTTGGCTCTTTTCAATTCCCCCGACCAGTCGCACCTGGTGTCTGGCCCATACCACCACCATTGCGCAGCCCAACACAACACCATTGGGCTTAAAGACCGATGGTGCCGGCGTCTTAGAATCAACCTTGGTGACAGCCAATGTTTTTCTTTGCCTGTCGATGAGCGACATCACATGTCACTATTTTACTCACTCCTTCTGTATACCGGTAATGAACCCAAAGCATGTGAAGAACGTATTTACAGAGCGGGTTTCATTTTAGAGATGCGGTCCCCACCGTAATAGCTCTTAAGATCGGGGTAAATTTTAGGTAGGCTTCGGGGGTTGTCACTCGTAGGAGAAAAAAATTGGCATAGCACGAAACTACAATACAATACCGGTATCGACACCGTACCGGTACTTGTATAGGTACCGGCAATGCAAACCACAAGTCACTCAGACACTCCCACACTAGAACTACCAAGCTTAAACAAAAAAGCTTCCTATAGTATTAAATAATCAAATAAATTATACTAACTACGCCTATCCGGCCTACATCAGTTATAAACACAACCACGTTCAAAAACAGTCCTGCATCCGAACAAAGGAAATCCACCAAATCACACACTGTAAACTTGATAAAACCTTGCGGCTGGATTCAACAAGCCTTTGCGGTATTGCACTAAGTGCTCGAGTATTCGTACTGGGACGACCGCCGATCTGAAGATATTAGTGCTAATACTGTAGCACTGGTCCTAGTCGATGACTTCCTCATAGAAAGCTAGCCAATTAGCATCCCTCCTAGTGGCTTGTGGTTCCGCCGACCGAGATATTTTAGCACAAGACAGGGATAGTGAGCCAGTAAAATAATCCCTGTCTTGTGCTCGCATCTCGCGTAAGATATCTGAAAATGAGACATGGCTTTCTTGGCTTGTTGGGTCGATGTGGATCAATAGCCTTACGGAGGTACAGGGCATAAGTTTTGTAGGTTCCACAAGCGAGGTCTGCCACCCTCACATCGTGTGTAACCTACAAAACTTATGCCTTGTACCTCCGTATTATCAGATACTTATCACCCATGCCCACTGCGGAAACATCTCCCCTCGTATTTTTGTACCAAGGTACCGTATTCCCAAAAGCAACAAGGTCGCCTACTATTAAGAGCTGTGTCCTAATTCTGGATGGCACTTATGGTGTTGGACGGGGGTAATCGTCACTTTTGGCTTGTCTCTGGGCTCTCTGCAAGTTTCCTCGCTCTTGGTCATAGCGCTTACTTACCGGTAGTCTGCTGCATTACAACTTGCTACGCTTTGCTGCGCCAAGAGGTAAGCTGAAAGTGACGGCTGCCCTATCCAAGGCTCTCGGGTTGATTCCACGGCGCTGGCACCATCTTGAATACCGGTATGTGCCAAGTGCACCAGCACATACGAGTAATCTCTTGAACGAAAAGGAATTCTATCATGCACTCATTTCACCACTACCACCAATCACTCCAGCACCCTCTCCCGTCTCCTGGAACCAGCTCACTCCCCTCTTATTCGCAAGTTAAATTCCACCGAAAAAAAAGCAAAACAAATAAGCCAAACCAATCCCCTCACTAATTATAATCTACTTGAGTTCACAAAAAAAAAAAAGCACAAGTTATCTCTCACGTGACAAGGCGCACACAGAATCGCGGCTGTGGGGGGGAAAAAGTAAATTAAGAAATGTGCCTTGAGGATTAGATTATGGTGTGGGATGATGTATAAATATCGATCGATGGGGGGTGCGACCGGCAAAACCTTGGCTACGATACTTGTATTACACAAGCCGTGTTGTCGCGTATTGGGACCTCGTCCGTAATTGTAAGCCACTATAAAGGTGCAGTAGTCGGGCCCTATTCATTGGGCCGATGAACTTCAGCTCATGCACAGCTCAACCTTCACCCAAAGAGCGCAAGTTCCAATTCTATTCCACTTGTACAGATGCAACCAACACTACAACATATCGCGAGCTCCCTAGCATACAAAGACACCGCTGAGTCCTGTCTCCATAAGCCCATTGAGGATCTTAACTTCTTCCATTCCCTTGGCATCGCCTCGCCTTGTATAATACGGCTCGGTTAGCACTTACCAACTTGCTTATGTGGCCCTGAAAAAAAAACACCATGAAAGTGCACAAAAGATATCACATCATCTACATGTGTACTTGTGCTGGTTCAGCAGGTCAATTGCTGTGCCAAGAACCTCAGTTCCAATCTCTTGCGCAAGGCGCGTTTTTGGTTTTTGGGCGTGCTAGAAATTTTAAAGTAAGCCCCCGCTCGAGATCGCGCCCCCTAATATATATAGAAAAGAAACTTTAGCAGAAGACCGGCATTTATGTCAATCTCACTTGCCCTGCCAGCGGAAAGGATGTTTTAGATTCTATGGCAATTCGCCCCACTTACGATTATTGTACAAGTGTAGCTAGCAATTCATAAAAAAATTAGCTGCGCAATCCTAGAACCCAGCGGTGACCGAGATTACATTCGGGAGGAAAGCCAAAATCTCCACTGTAAGGCAACTGCATGGCCAACACATAGCTCTGGAAGAAGCCTAGCAAATCGTTAGCCAGTCAAGCACATTTGCCCTTGGCTACTCGTAATGCTGTGATGTCTGTAAAACTGACTGTTATTGCACAGCACCAAATTCTGAGGCTGCGGCTAATTTTTGCCCTAGCAATGGGAGACCATTTTGCAAGCGTCACCGCATTACGAGTGCTGTGGACTCACTGTAGCCTAGTAAGATATCCTACCGGTATCTATACTTACTTGCCTTATTACCGTACTAGTATGTGGATGAGAATTGCTCTACGGTTGGTACTACCTTGGCGGGTTGGGACGGTTCGCCTGCTACATTTAGCCCGGTTCAATTGATAACTTCCGAGTAGGATACGCGCTACAGTTCGAAGGGACCCACGGTAGCCTGTAGAAAGACCCCCCGATCCACGATGCAATTTCACTGCTAGTTAAATAAAATCTAACCTAAGTGGCTAATGCTTCAAAAGGAAGGTAAGCTATCTACCGCAGTTGATTAATATTCAAAAGTATTGGGTGCCCTTACAGTCGCACCTTGTTATCCCTAATTTCACTCTACCGAATTTTCCATTGTCCTGGGAACTTTTTTCAAGATTCGCGCAAGAGACATAGAAATATATCTCACGATCAGGGATTTTGCGTATTTTGAGACTAGATGAAAATTCGGAAATCTCTAACTCCTGCTTATATAGAAAACCCATTGTGCGTCTAGGATTTCCGCCATGTGCTAGCATAAAATCTAATATCATAGCTGCTCAAAGGCATGCTTGACGTGGTCTATCTAGTAAGAACACAAACCAAATATTCCTCCTAGTCCTCTCTGTCCTTCTTCCAATCATCCCAGATCACTCTGGATAGATACCCCCCCACATATACAGTGGTACCCCGCTATCCCGGATGTCCGAATCTCACGGATTTCATCCGGGACAACGGGGTATTCGGAACAATTAAGAAACTCGGAGAGTATTAGTTAAAGAAAAATAAGGAGGGGTTATTCCTATTCTCTTCAGAAGCTTTTAAGAAGCTTTTTTTTTGTCTAACAAATATTTATATGCAGTATTGATACCTCTTATCATCCATTTAGTAGGCAGATATGTAGCATATTCTTCATCCCTCTCTTTAGAAAGGCTCCGAATGGCGAGTGGTTGTCCATCAGGATGTTGAGGGCACCCATTAAGAAGTGGTAAGTTTGCTCACTGGTGATGTGTCCAAAGGCAGCAAAGTTCGTATTTTTGCAGAGTTGTTAACCTACCTTTCTTTGTTGACCCCGCCGTAAGCATTATAGGAAGCGAATGAACAAAATGTGGCTTCATACTAATAACTAGAATTGTCTAGCAATGCTGTTCGTCAGAGAATCTTAGAGCATTCAGAATTTACACTTGCTCTTTCCCCCAAATCAAAGGAAGCAAACCAACTTTTTAAAACAAAAAAAAAGTTCTCTTCTTTCATTTAGGTTCTGCTAGCCCGCCGATCGCGGACCTCACCCTTAGGGATGAGGTCTAGAGTCGGATTCTACCACCTCGCAGCAGGATCTGATTTGCGCTACAGCCCCATTAAGGAAGGCTTAAGGTCTTCAGTCTCCCAGTTCCTGTAAGGCAGGATTCTTTAAACCTCTATATATACCCTACGTGACGGATCGTTCAATAATAACTCAATTTGAGAGGAATCGAACTCCTGAGCTCCTGCTAATTTGCACAGAAGGTTAATTGTTTCTTGACATGTTAACCACTGCGCCAGCTAGGTATTTTCACATCATGTCGCTACAGGAACAAATACTTATCCGGTTGTCTTTATTTTATTTTTTGCCTGAGGTTAATGATACGGTGCTGTGATATTTAATGCATTGCAGAAATAGTTCCACCCCTACCTTTCGTCCTCTCCCAATAATCCCCCGTCAATTATGACAGTATCTCGCTCAGCAGGCTAATTTTCTCTAGAGACTGTGGGGGATTTCTCAGAATATCAAAAACCACCCTTTCGAGTTCAACCAGTGAGATACTATGAACCTTTGGCGGTGTCAGAGATTTTGTAGGCTCAGCCGGATATCCGGTTCTATGCGATCGGGAATAGCGGGATGCGACTGCGCTAGCTTTAGACTGGAGTCACTTCCTCATAGTGGATACTGCCGGCTTAAGGAGGGGGGGTTGGACACTGGCATCAGTTGCCCAGAAGTGACTCCACTATATAGCAGATTACCGCAATTAGGTAATGCGGATTCCAAGGGAGTAGTCGAAAATAAAAACCATGTATCTAGTGTCGAGAGGTTCTGCTCACCATTCTCCTCGTTTTTCTAGTCCCTTATTTCCTACTCTACCCCTAGTCTAGACCTTCTACGGAACAAGTTACTAGTCATTTTTCGTCAATTATCACTCGATTTTCAACTTTTTTCCAAAGACCACCCTGCCGCCCCGGGGAGACTTACTTGCCTTATTACTGGTATGTGTATAGGAATTACTCTACGGTAGAGTACCGCCTTGGTGGATGGGACGGTTCGTCTACTACACCGGAATACCTGACACCATACCGTGCCATACACCAAGAGACAAGAAAACCTACAGCAGAAACCTCACTGTCTTTCGAAGCCTCACTTACCCCTGTTCAACCGATAACCCCCGAGTAGGATACGCGCTACAGTTCGAAGGGGCCCATCGTAGTCTGTAAAGAGAGACCCCCCGATCCACAATGCGATTTCACTACTAGTTCAACAAAATCCAACCCAAGTGTCTAATGCTTCAAAAAGGAAGGTAGACCGTAGTTGATTAATATTCAAAAGTATTTGATGCCGTTACAGTCGCACCCTGTTATCTCCAACATCACCCCACCGGATTCTCCGTTTTCCCGAGCAATTTTTCAAGATTCGCGCAAGGGGCATAGAAATACATCTCACTATCAGGGATTTCGCATATTTTGAGACTAGATGAGAATTCGGAAATCTCTTGCCCCTACTCACATAGAAAATATATTCCGTGCCCAGGAATTTCCGCCATGTGCTAGCCTAAATTCTAATATCACAGCTGCTCAAAGGCATGATTGGTGTGCCCTATCTAGTAGGAGCACAGGTCAAATGATCCTCCTAGTCCTCTCTGTCCTCTTCTCGATCATCCGGGCTCACTCTAGATAGATGCCCCCACATATACAGCTTCGCTCCTCTATCCCGGATATCCTAATTTCACGGATTTCATCCGGGACAACGGGGCATCCGGAAAAGAACAGAGAGAGTGAGGGAGTATTAGTTAAAGAAAAGTAAAATGGAGGGTTGGAACAACCCATGGCCAATCGGGCGAAGCATCAGGGATCCCACATGCGGAGAA
>QOVD01003874.1:0-31343 GCA_003521225.1 Tuber microsphaerosporum | reverse complement strand
GTCCCCCCCAGGTGACCCCCTCGGCCCCACTGGGGACGCAGCGCCCACCCCACCATTTCCTGTCAGCCAACCTCCTTGAAGGTATTTCAGACACCAGGACAAGAGCGTTGATGATCAACAATACCCCGGTTTTCACGTAGAAGTTCAAAATTATGATTATAAATTTTGCTTTGTCTTTTCTTGTTATATGTTTCGTAAGCAGCAATATGAGGATACTTGTTTTGGTTGAAGATTTCAATTGCGTATATGTTTGTACGCGCTGGAGGAATAGTTTTGTTTTAAGGTTTTGTTATATTTATTATGTTTTTTGTTTATGGGTTTTGTTTTGGCCATATCTGACGATGCATGTCATTTCTTGTACCTTAAAACAATGAATATATGAGATAAAAAACAAAAAACATAAAAAAAAGAAACACCGCAGGGTAGTTAGTCACGAACCATCTCCCCTACACCTTAGATGATTGAATTCTGAATACCATGAGAATTATCATCAATCAGCCTTTTGCCTCTCCCCTCCTCTGATGGCCTAGTTGCCTACAAGGGTGACGCTCCATCTCCCCTCTCTCCTCTGTTCCCCTTCCGATGGCATTGTTTTATGGCAGTCTTTGTCTCGGGGGTTCAAGGTCGCTCCTCCCTCCTTACACACTTTCGCTTCCCTGCTCTTGCTTCACGATTCGCAAAGGGTTGGCAACCCCTTTCTTGTCAATGGCCATCTGCCGTTTAGGGCTATCGGTCAAGTAGTGGCCCCGGTGGCTCTGCTCTCTGATATTGCCCTATCTGCTGGAAAGGCTGTTTGGTATGGTCGGCATTGGCGAAAAACCATGATCTCGCTCCGGTCGGTCGGTCTTGTACTTCTTGATTGGGTCTAACCCTCTGCCATCCGTTCTCTGGCTCTAGCCACCCTCCCCCTCTCTGTCTTCTCCAGTTGCTCTGTTATACCTATAATCTACTCCCTGGCTGGTACCCTACTACTAGGTGGCTCCTCTGGTACCTCTCGGCAGGCTTTCCCTGGGGTCCCCTTCTCGTATAGCTTGAGCCTCGCCCTCGACTCTGGGTCCCTCTCCCTTCTGATCGTCTGGTCTTGGATCTGTCATTGGTGAGTGCGTGGCAGTAAAACTGGCCGGTTGTATGGGGTTCATACCTACCGCTTCTGTCTCTCGAGTCATGCACCCCTCGGGGTCACGTTTTCCAGTGGGCCCACAGGGCATTGCCTTATGCCACACGTTTCCGCAACGCCGGCATCTTCTTATTGACTTCCCACTGGGATTCTCTCAGCCCCTGTAGACGGCCTAAATGGTCCGGGTATCATTACTCCTTGTGTGTGCTCAGGTCCGGTGGTATAGCCTACGGTTTGGTATTGTGGGTTTCTTTCATGCAGGGCTTGAAGTCATCTTTGTTAGTTCATAGGTTTGTTACTATAGTTTTGGTTTTTCCTTTGGTGGGCTTCACGTCTGAGGAGGGTTTTGGTTTGGAGTCTGCTGGCCAGTTGTTTCCTTTGGAGTTTCTACCCATAGCACCAGACTTTGATTTCTACCTCTACTCAAAATAGTTATGCTGTCGGGCAAGGTCAGAGGGTATTAGCATTGGGAGCACGGGATGGACAGTAGATGGAGGTTCTTAGCTTTCATACCTACTGGTTTGAGTCAGCTTTCGTACCTAGTTAGTTCTTACTTGTTAAACAAATTAAATCTATTAAAACAAAGAAAAGAAAAAAAAGAAAAAAGAAAACTGCAGTGTAGTTAGTCACGAACCATCTCCTCTACTTCTCCGGCGATTGAAATCTCAACACCATGAGAAGCATCTTTAACCATCCTCTCCCCTCTCTTCTCCTCTGATGGTCTAGTTGCCTAGGCAGGTGACATTGCAACCCCCATCTCCCGTCTGTTCCCCTTCTGATGGCATTGCTCTCGGGCAGTCTTTGTCTAGGGGGTCCATGGTCACTCCTCTCTCCTTCCCCGCTTTCATTTCGCTGCCCTCATTTAGCGTTTGTACAGGGTCGACAACCTATTTCTCGTCAATGGCTTTCTGCAGTTTCAGTGTATCGGTGAAATAGTGGCCCGAGTGGCTCCACTTCTGGTATCACCGTATCTACTAAGAACTCTGTTTGGTATGGTCGCCAACATCGAATAACTGTGATATCACTTCAGTTGGTCTGTCTTGCATTGCTTGATTGGGTTTACCCCCCCACTACCATCCCTTTTGGCTCCGGCCACCCTTCTCATCCCGGTCTCATCCAGTTGCTCTATTACAGCTATAATCTGCTCCCTGGCTGGCACCCTACTACTAGGTGGCTTCACTTGCACCCCTTGGCACTTCTCCCCTTGGGTCCCCTTCCCGCGTGGCTCGAGCCTCCCCTCCTCAGGCTCCTCTGAGTCCCTGTCCCTTCTCATCTTTTGGCCTTGTGATCTGTTATTCCTGAGTGCGTGGCGGTGAAACTGGCTGGTTGTATGAGGTTCATACCTACCCTCTCTGTCCCTCGGGACATGAACCCCTCCAGGTCACCTTTTCCAGTGGGCCCTTGGGCGTTTCCTTATGCCATATGTGTCGGCCACACCGGCATCGTCATATTCATCTCCTGCTGGGATTCCTTCAGCCCCTGTTGATGGCCTGTATGGTTCGGTTATTATTACCCCTTGTGTGTGCTCAGGTTCGGTGCTCTTGCCTACGGTTTGGTATTGGGGGTTTCTTTCATGCTGTGCTTGAAGTCTTCTTTGTTGATTCATAGGTTTCTCACTGCTGTTTTGGTTTTTCACTTAATTGGATGCACGTTAGCGGAGGTTATTGGTTCCTTGTATTTTGGCCTATTGTTTCCTTTGTAGTTTCTATCCATAGTACTGAGCATTGATTTCTATATCTATACAAAGTAGTTAGGCTGTCGGGCAGGGTCAGAGGGTTTTAGCATTGGATGCTTGGGATGAACAGTAGTTGGAGGCTTTCTGCTTTCATAGCTTCACAGTTTTAGTTAGCATTTGTACCTAGTTAGTTTTTACTTAGCAAATGAATAAAATCGATAAAATTAAAACAAACAACTGCATGGTAGTTAGTCCATGAACGATCATCTCACCACCTCTGGCGAATCAAATCTCAACACCATCAGAAATCATCCTCAACTCCATCCACAAAGGCCTGCCCACTTTTCGGCTTCGTCCTAGGTCAGCGCCCTCTCCCCCCCTTGGGCTCTTATCCTGATCTCACCCTGGGCAAGCGTGTTTCTATAGGCCATTGGGTTGTTCCGTTCCTATCTGCATCCTGTTCCTCTTGTAGCTTAGTCTCGCTTAGCGACAAACTCACAGTCGGCAACCATCCTTTCTACATTTAGGGTTGGCGTTACGGTCTCCAGATTGTGGTGAGATTCCATTTTGGTCGCAAGAGCTTGACCCTTAATGGGGAAAGCCTCAGTCCGTAACATCTCGGTTTATCTGTTTCTGGGCGTCTTTGAAAATCGCCTGGCTATGGCCTGTTTGTTGGCCCTTTCTAGCAAGTTGGCTACCCCTCCCCTCCCTTCCCGGACATTTGTCCAGTGGCTCTGTTACAGCTCTCACTCCTTTCTACAGTCTGCTTTTGTCCGGTCTTTCCTTCATCTACCTCTTGCCCATAGCAGATTACAGGCACACCACTCGGTTTTGGTCGGTACTCATATTGTACCGCCTCGGTTATCGGTTTCAATCCTGAAGTTGAGAAGTAATCCTCAGCTTAGTCATTCGTTTTGGTCTCTGCAGACCCCCTCGGCTATCAATGCCCTTGGTTTTCTCTCCATTAGCTACTGGCATATATATTTAGTTTCTTTTGTTAAAGTTTGGCGGATTGTTTGGCATTGGTGGGAGGTGTACTGTGACGGGTTGCTGGTTTTCCTGTTGTCTCCTGCTTGTCTTTGAGGAGTATTTTTGTAATACTTGAGGGAGAGATCGTCCGGTTAGTTCCGGACTATAGGGACTTGGGGCGATAGCTTTTCCCAGTGTTCTTGGAGGGGTTGGGGCGATTCTTTACCATAGCTAGCGCTGTACATATTCTTTGAGTCTAAGTAGTTGATATCCAAGCAGATGTTTTAAAAACCAAAAAGAAAAAACAAAAAAAACGGGCCAGGTAGTTGGTCACAAACCATCTTCTCATTAGGAAACATTATGCTTTGTGCCTGGTACGCCTGTTGCCTCTGATGCACCGGGCGCTGCCAACACATATTGCCTACCTGGATGGGCCGTCCCGTACTCATTTCTCCGGATGCAGACTCTTCACTTCTGCCCGTGCCAGATGCAAACCTCCCTCATCGGGAGGTACCAGACACCTTCAACCGCCTGCTGCCTGGCGCCCTACATCTTCCTTTTACCCTTTACATCTCCCCTATCCCTCTGGGTTCACGCTCATCCCCGCCTTTTCTCCATCTTGCTCACGCCATCTTTTTTTCTCTTTTGCTACAGATTTGTCCACAGTCTGCTCCCCTTCCTAATGCCGCAGAAGCCCCCTCCCTGGTACTCTACACCTCCCTGATCCCTTTGGATTCCTGCTCACCCCTAGCCATTCTCCATCCAGCTTCCTTCCCATTTTTTCTCTTTTTGTTCTGGATTTGTCCAGAGTCCCCTCCCTTTCCCTCCGCCCCAGACGCCTGCTGCCTGGTACCTTGCATCTTTCCAATGGCTTTGGATTCCTGCTCCCCCCTGGCCATTCTCCATCCAGCTTCCCTCCCATTTTTTCTCTTTTTGCTCCGGATTCATCCTGAGTCCCCTCCCTTGTCCTACACCCCGGATGCCTGGTGCCTGGCACCTTACCTCTTTCCGATGGCTTTGGATTCCTGCTCACCCCCGGCCTTTCTCCATCTGGCTCCCACCCCTTTTTTGCTCTTTTTGTTGCGAATTTGTCCGCTCTCCGCTTCCCTTCCCTTTGCCATTTAGCTTCCTCCATCTTTCCTTTACCCAATACCGTTACTACTACTTCTGATCTGCCCAACACATTCCTATTCTTAAGACTGATCCGCCCGACACCTTTAGTATATTTCACGTTCCGCCTAATGCCTTTCGTACGTTTCACCTTCCGCCAGTGGCGTTCATTTGCACCACCAAATCTTCCGCTTTCTGTCAAATGCCTTTCCGCTATCCCTTGATAATATAACTCTTTGACTGGAGTCTCCCCATTGTATTACTGGCTACTAATATCTCTCTCCACCCACGGAAGTGTATATCATTTCTTTCTGGGGTATCTCGAACTTTTTTTTCAGTGAATCTCCTCTGGGTCAGCCAGATTTATTCTTATTCTTTCTGAGGTCACTACACCCTCACCCTCTACCCGTAATCCCGGACACATTCACATTTTGAATTCACCCTTTCATTATTTCCATTATCACTATCTCTAAAACAAACCCTATTGGGCAAGCCAGACCTGGGCCTTCTACTTCGCCTCATCGCGTATGCACTGACTGGCAGATAGATTATGTATCAATTGGGAGTCTGGCTCTTCCGGAGCCATCCCAAATTCAAGCCTTTATGCCTCTGAATTGTCTGAATATCCCTTTGTCCTCTCTACAGGGTTGCTGCACTCCTTAGCAATTCTTTCTTCCAATGTCTGCCTGATACGCCCAATAATTCTAGTCTGGAATTCCCTACTTTTCTCCCCAGTGTCCAACAGATGTTTAAAAAGCCTGGTTACATTTTCATCCTCTTCAGCCAACCAATAGATTTCCTCAGCGGACTCCGGATGCCAGCGGCTTACCTTGCGAATTAGCATGTGTCAAGTTAACATTATCGGTAAAGACCTCAGTCAGCCAGCAGCCTAGAGCACGGCATAACATAGCCGTATTGAGACACAGGAACGGCTATTTATCTTTGATAGAAACTTTGGATCTATTCTGCCTCTCCTTTTCATTCAGCGATAAAAGTGTGCGAATATCAGATCCAGGATCTGAGGCGCGAGAAACCGAAGTTGAAAATCCTGTTTACTCCTTCAGGTTCGCTGTAGAATAAAATCATCTGGAAAAACAAATCAGGAAAAGTTACCTTATAACCATTAGTGCTACAATTAAAGTGGTCCTTCTTTAGACAATATTGCATCCCTCTTGCACAAGCTGCCTGGCACACGGTGTCAAGATTCAAGAGCGCTGGCATGACCTTCTTTGTACAATACAGATACTGAGATTTGTGGGAACTGTACTTATCCGATATCTGTCCCACCATAGTCCGCCGGATTCGGTATTTAGTGCTGTTTACTGCATAAGGGTAGACTATATCTAGGGGCCTTGGCTGATTACTTAAGTCTGTGGTAGCGTCTGGAAAGTCACGGAAATCCAATTTACAATAGACATCACTCCAGCATCAATACACCTGGTCTGTCAGTCTCATTGGATTTGGGAATAGATCAACAAAAAGTACCCAATCCCGCGTTGGCTCCTTTGCTTTGCTGTGAATTGTGAGCTCAATTCCAATAGCAATATATCTTCCATTTCTGGTCAACTGGCAACTCGGGTGCTGTTCCTCTCGTACCACCGCTCGGAAGGGACCTGCCGGTCTTCGGAGAATATTTGATCCGGAGGGCAGGGGATCTCAAGACGAGCTGGTATCCAGAACTGTAAAACGAGTCCTGCCAACTCGGGGAGCCGGTGTTATCTGCCCTGGCAAACCAATCTGTATCTCTGTAGGCGTGGCTGAGAGAGCTTGGATACAGATTTGTGATTCAACAAACTTATACTCTATCGTTATGGGTCTCTCTCCCTCATAATCCCATAGGTCATCCTCCTCATCTGATACAATTAAGTCTTCCATGCTCTTCTGACTTGAACCATTGTCGTCATATTCTGCATCCTCTGAATACATACGTTCCTCCACCGGGTACTGCCATCCGGGCAGGTTATAACTAGCCTGTCCTACCTCAAGCTGCGTGGAAATTGACTGGGGGCCCAATGCAGATCTTCTATGCTGGGAAAGCATACTGCTACATCAGTAAAATTTCGGAGGGGCGTTCACGGAGGTCCTTAACGCTCCAGGTCCACCAAGGGGGGTCTTGGTACCCGTGGTCCTCCTGGTCCACTCTGATCCGTCCTGATCCAAATTTCCGAAGATTTTACCGAAAATGTGGACCACGGTGGACCACCGGGCACCAAAGTGCACCATGGGGAGCATAACTCCCCTTGGTGGACCAGGAGGGCCGTATACATTTTACTGATATAGTCTGTGAGAACAAGAAGGTCCGATAAGCTAGAGGCTCTTGGAATTTCTTTTTCTGGATATGAACTTCGCGGACCATCTTTTACCTCTACCTCTGAGCTTGCCGCTAGGCTTTACCTGATATGTCGGGGGTAGGTCGTGGCTGCGGCATTCAGATATTAGTTGATAGTATAGGTTGAATTCAATATATAGTTTTTGTCAGCAAATGTAGATTCTGTCAGGAAATGCAGACCAGCGGGCAATTCATGTAGTTTGGGGCCCAGGGAGTTGCTTATTGTAGCTGATAGCGCAGGCTGAGTGGCATTCTGAAGGGGCCGGCATGTTCATAGCCTGTCACTGGGTTTAACATATCTTGTATACAGATATTTTGAATACGAGCTACATTTCTCACAACTGCGGCTAAAGAGAAGCGGCATAGCAGTCTTGGAGGTACGCCTTATAGGGCTGATTAACCCTTTCTATTATCATATGGAGACTAAATCTAATTCAAGTATTTTTGCCAAGCGGACTATACCGGATGGGGCAGGCATACAGGTCCGGGCCAGGAACCTTAATCTAGATGGGCATAGGGTGATAGTAACTGCACATAATGTTAGAAGCCCGGTCATAGAGGGCAGAAAAGTGTGGTAATTCCAGACGAAAGATGGCAAAGGAGGAAGGGAAGATGTAACGGCCCCACGGGGTGGTGCCATATATCGATAGGGTAACGATACGGTTTCTATACCAAAGTGCGGTATCTAACGAGACTAAGTACTGGAGGCTTAAACTAAGTTGTTGTAACAAACTTCTTACTATATCGCAACATCTTAGTAGTTCCTAATAGTAGGCGTTTGGTAGACCCAAGTGAATACTTAAAGATTCTCGAAGCGAACTGAAGAAGTAACTGTTCAACCAAGTATATTGAAAACTCTGTCAGTCGAAGTCTGCCTTCTCTAAGCCCGGGGAATAGCAGGTCTTAAATACACTTGTCAGGCAATCACTTGTCTTGCTTAATAAAACAATAAGGCTCCGAAAGTGACAGCCTTGAAACTCCTTAGGTATCAAACCTAATACACAATGAGTATCAAACGATACTAGAAACCAAACATAAAACATACTGAGTATCAAACGATACTCAAAACCCAACATCGTAACTCAGGTACCAGTACCGCTTACACCCCAAAAACAAAATAAAATCCTTATTTCAAGACATAATAAAACCCAAAATATCATTCTTCGCTATCATAATTAGTAACCAAATGTGGTTCCCAAAACCCTTTGTCAACCGAAGGTTCAATAACATGAGATTCATAACCATCCCTAATAGGAGAAAAACAAACCGTAATATATCCAGAAAACCCAATAGGAAATTCATCTCCCGGCATGTTGTCAGTCCACCATGCTTGCACTATCTCCATCGTGTTCTCAAGTCCTTCAATAGGTTCCCAAGAGTTCTCGCTCGCGGGATACCCAATCCATTTGACCAAGAATTGGTCTCGTCCATGCCTCAGCCTATGGTCCAGTATCGTTTCCACTTCCCATTCCTGCTCTTCATTGATGAGACTAGGTGCTGGTTTCGCATGGGTCCTGCCCGGGAATCGTCGGTTGTCATTGGGGTGGTAGGCTTTGGTGACTGAACAGTGGAATACTCCCTTCTGCCGGCGGTATATCCTCGAATCCATACTGACTCTCTAGTTCTATGTATGTTCATCGAATTCCAATACTGTAAAGGGTCCGCGCCATCGTGGTTGTAGCTTCCTGGACCTGCCAGATTCCGTCGTAAATTGGTCTCCAAATACCATAACCATTCCTCCAACCTCCACTGGTTTATGCTCCTTTCTCCTCCTGGCTGCCACCCTGGCAGACCTCGCTCTTGCCAGTCTCAATGCTTGGTAGGCGGCGTTTCTGATCTCTTGATATCTGTTGTAATAATTGTCAGAGGCAGGAACTGCAAAGGGGTAGGTTTGATAGGTATCAAGTAGAGGGTATTCTCGTCCTTATACCGCTCTATATGGTAACATGTTAATAGTATCTGAGTGTCTAGTGTTAGAGTATGCTGTCACTTCAGGAAAGGAGGAGAGCCAGTTGATCTGGCGGTTATTGATAACGTTTCTCAGGGCAGTCTTAAGTTCCCTGATTTTTCGTTCAGCTTGCCCATTGGTTTGGTGGTGGCGGGCGCGGCCATGATGTGTTCAACCCCCATGGTCTTGAGGGTCTGCTTCCAGAATTTAGAGGTAAATCATGGGTCAGCATCGCTGACAATGGAGGTAGGTACTCCATGTGGCGTAAAAATATAGTGCTGGAGTAGTTCCATGGTGGTTACTGCAGTAGCGTTGACCGAGGTTCGGATTAGCCAGCTATATCCCACTGCTCTATCTACTACTACCAATACCGAGTCCTTTTCCTTTAGCCTAGTAAAAGGTCCCATGAAATCGATAGCATAACTCGAGAATATCTCGGAGGGGAAAGGGAGGGTAAGTGCATCGCCTTCTGGCAGGGTATTGCGTTCCTTATTTGCCTGGCAAAGCTCGTATTGCCTGACAAAATCCCTAAAATCTTTCCTCATTTCTGGCCAATAGATATACTCGGTAGCATATCGTAGGTTGCGGTCTGCACTGGGGTGCCCCTTGTTGTGTATCTCGCTAATCATTAGTTCCCTAAGTGTTTCTCCATTGACCCCATGTCCTCTTGGTATGTAGAGGCAGTCTTCCCCTCCTCGAGTGGTGGCATAGAGTAGTCCATTACGGATGTGGTAGTGTTGCATCTTTCCTCCTCGGGATATGTTGTTGGAGTCCTGGGCCAGTTGGTAGACTGGGTTATTCCTGTATCCTTTAATCATCTTTTCCTGCCAGATGGATTCCATATCGTTCACAGCCTGTGTGATATCTCTCTCGTCAACCACCCTCTGCCATCTCGAGATCTCATCTTCTTCCTCCTCAGGTATCTCGTTGTATACCTCATAGAGGTTCCGCTCGTGGTGGGGCAGCCTTGGCGGCTCAATGACGGGCACAATGTTATAGATGGCTGATGGCCCTCAATAGAGGGGCTTGGTAGTTGGGGATCTTCTGGCCTGATGCTCTGGGCAGTCAGGGCTTTCGCATGGAATACCGGTGGTTGTGCAGCCAATGGCATCGTGTAATCGTTTCTGAATCTTCGATAGGTCCAGCCTGGGTCGAGTCGAGATGATTTCATCAGGTTAAGTATCCATGTCCTCATCCTTTTCGATGGAGGTAGCATTAGCTGGCGGGCTGCTGCTTGGGAAACCGTTATAAGTCTTGGTGGGTGGCTTCAATTCTTCGTGATCAGGGCATGCTGGTATATCGCAGAATGACCAGTGCATGGCAGAATGATTTATTTCTTCCTGGCTTCTGTTGCTACCCATACTCCTATAATCATCTCAATCATTTATAGGAGGGTATTCTTAGTAGTCTTTGAATTCGGATTCACTGCCACAGCTATCGTGATCATGAATGTACTGAACCGGTAGGTTCTCATATCGAGACATATTGCTCGACAGGTATTCAGTGTAAAGGGCAATAGGTTTGTTATCAGAGGGTAGTAGAGGATTCATTGCTGGTTCTTCTTGAGTAGGATCTTTAGTGTAGTGAGGTTATTCAGTATCGTCCACATAGAGGCGTGATAAAGCGTCAGCTAAATAGTTCCATTTGCCTGGCCGGTATACTATTTCGGTATCATATTGGCCTATGAATCCTCTCCAACGGAGCTGCTTCTTGGTTGGTGTTTTGCTCGTCTTCAGGTGCATTAGGGGTTGATGATCTGTGACAATCGTAAACCTGTTTCCTGCCAGGAGGTGGTGGAGTGCTGTAAGTGCATCCACAATCGCTAATGCTTCCTTGTCTGTGGTCCCATAATTCATCTGGGCGTTTGAGAATTTCCTACTATGTAATGCTGCTGGTCTTGTAGTATCAGCTGTTTCTCCTTGTGCTACCCATGCTCCAACTCCAGTGTCTGATGCATTGGTTATCAACCATATCGGTAATGCTGATTCATAGTGTAATGGTTTCATAACCTCGTTTTGTGCAACCATTCGCTTAACATTTTCCATGGCTTGGTCATGTGTTGCAGTCCACACAAATTCTTCTGTTCCAGTAAGCACCGTGAAGGGTGCAGTTATTGTTACTATGTGGGGCAGGAATTGGCTGATATAGTTAACAGTACCGAGAAATTCCTGCAGTTGCTTTTTATTCTGAGGTGTAGTCCATTCTTCAATTTTGGTTATCTTCTCAGGTGATCGCTTTAAACCTTCTTCGTCAATTATGTGTCCCAGCACATCCATGTTTGTGCAGAAGAATTCCGATTTCTTCCTGCCTGCATAGAATTTTGCATCCCTGAGCTTATTACAGACCTTGGATATATGTATCAAATGGCCTTCCTCTGTATCGGAGAATAGGAATTTTTTTTTTTTTTCTTTTTTTATATATCATATATTCGTTGTTTTAAGGTACAAGAAATAGCGTGCATCTTCAGATATGGCCAAAACAAAACCCACAAACACTAAACAAAAACAAAAATCACACAAAACCCAAAAACAAAACAAGTCCTCCAGTAGCGACGAACCCAGTCGCAATCGAAAAAATTAACACAAACAAAGTACGCTCGTTAAAGTCCAAACTTAACAAACAAAAACCATACATGAATTCACGGGTTAAAACAAATCCAACAAATCATGAAACTAGGAAACAACCTGGGCGTTACAAATTATTAAGGCCCTGGCACGTGTGTCTGTGATACCCTCTAAAAGGTTGCTGGCCGGAAAGAACTTAGGCCTTGGCCCTCTGCTGGGGGGCGCTGGAAGGGTGACGGATGGAACCACCGATGGAGGCTGTATCGAGTAGGGGGGCATATCTGGCGGGAAACCCGTGGCAGTGGAGAGTATGTAGCCGGAGAGGCCCTTGAGGAGAGATGCGGAGTCCCAGAGGGGGGACGGGGAGTCCAGCTAGGTATCCCTTGGGAGGAAAAGGGAGCGCGCTTCCGATCTCGAGGGGCAGGACAGGATGGCATGTTGAAAGTCTTCCACCCCGCTTTCGCAGTGTGGACAAAGAGTGGGGTCTTATTGTACCAGGGGGGATGACCAGCGAGGTAGCTCTTTCCGGACCTCATCTGGTGGATCCTACCGGCCACAAAACGGGGTAGGCCTTGGAACGGATGAGGTGACAGCGAGTGGGGAAAATCATAGTAGAGGGGAGGCGAGTAGTCCACTTTCCAGCAGGTGAGAAGGGATTGTCTGAGGAGGAGTTTAAGGTGCTTGTTGGCCTTACCCATGAGTAGAGGGTCAGGGAGGCGAATGTGCTGGAGCATGAGGTCAGTCTTGACCAGCGGAAAAAATGCAGGGTGGTCGAGGGCCGTGTATGCGTCATGCACAATTGAGTCGAGGGGTAGAAGCCTTCTACAGCGAGACCGGGGGCTAGCCCAGTTCAGGGGGAGATAGTTGGGTTGCAGCTTGGTGGCATATTGCCTTGCGGAGACAGGAGATCTCCAGTCATCCAAGCTCGGGAAGGAGGGGTGCAACCTGGCAGTCGCCGGGTTGGCGGAAGGGGGAAGGCAGGAGACCCGAAGGCCAGCAAGATGGCGTTGGTGAGCCGCCAATAGGGAGACCGGGGGAAGGCAGGACTCGAAGGACAGAATGCCTGTCAGGGTGGAGGAGAAGCAAGATGTGGACCACCTTTGGACTTTTCTCCAAAACACTTCCATCTTCTCAGTCATCTTCGCACTTGGGACAAAGAGGTCGGCCCCACAAAGGAGGACTGGGCAGACCACCGCCATGGCCAGGCGGTGGGATAGGAAAGGGGGGATGCCTTTTGCCGGGGAACCCAGGGAGCGAATTACGGCGAAGGCACCCTTGGCCAGGGCAAGTCTTTTGTTGAAGTGAGGCGAGGTAGAGCAAGAGGGGGTAAACCAGTACCCGAGCCACCTGAGGGAAACGGCGGGGCGAAAGGTACTTCCATCCAGGGTAATCGAGGCGGTGGATTGGGAGCCTCTTTGCAGGGGGGTGCGCCAGTGAATGAGTTCTGTTTTAGGAACCGAGAAGGGGACGCCTAGCTTCAAGCCAGTGGCGGAGAGAGTCCGGTAGTGGCCAGCCAGGAGAGAGATGTTCTTCTCATAAGAGGGGGAGGAGACTGTGATGGCAAAGTCATCTACGTAGGAGAGGACAAGCCCGCGGGGGATGGTGAGGTGCATGGAGGAGAGGTAGATCACGAACAGCAGGGGCGAGAGAGGGGAACCTTGCGGGGTGCCTACCGATACAGGGAGAGAGGTTCTCGGCGAGCCTTGGAATAGGAGACGGCAACGGCGTCCGTGTAGAAAGGAGTAGACCCACTTCACTAGATATATAGGAGTGCCGAGGGACTGCAACTTGGAGGAGAGGACCGCAGCGTCAACATTGTCGAAACCGCCTTTGATGTCCAAAAAGAGGGTAGAGACCCTGAAGTCCCGGTTGGCCTGGAGGGCCCGAACCTCATGGGCGAGAGTGGCTACTGCGTCAAAGGTCGATATACCTGGAAGGGAACCGCACTGGTTCCCGTGTATAAGCCCAAGTATGCGAGCCATCTTACCAATTCTCGAAGAGACGATACGTTCAAGGATTTTGGAAAAGGTTTTGAGGAGGGCTATCACCCTGAAGAAGGCAGGGGATTCATTAGAGGGTTTCCCGGGTTTGTCCAGGATCACGCCGTCAGCTTCTTTGAGAGAGCCCGGGAGGTGACCATGTGACAGTAGGGGGGAAAGTAGTGAGGGTATGAGCTTAGGGTATTTCGAGTGTACCTTCTTCCAAACTGAGTAGGGTATGGTGTCTGGACCTGGGGCCGAGGTGGGGGAGCATGCTCCCAGGGCAGTGCTTACTTCCTCTTTGGTGACCGGGGGAGCATCAGGATCAAGGGTGGCGAAACGAGGGTAGCCAGGGCTAGGCCTTGGGGGGAAGAAATGGTTGAGGAGGGCCTCATTGATCTGGGCAGGTGTGTCAGCCCCGGGGAAGGAGGGGAATCTGACTGTAGGGGAACCGGATACGGCTCGTCTGGCGTGCCAGCCCGAGTGGGCATCCGTGGTAGCAAGGTATCGTTCCCCGTGATCCTTCTTGGCTTGCTGTATCGCTTTGAAGTATGCCGCCCTAGCAGTGCGGGCTTCAGCTGGGGGGAGGGGGTCGTCGCGTATTCTGGCTTTGCGAGCACGCTTAGCTGCAGCGTGGTACGTCCTCCTTAAAGAGGAGAGAAGGGGGGACCACCAAGGCTTGGCCCTGGGCAAGGGGCGGGACAAGGGAACATTAGAACGGAGGGATTCTTGAACCTTGGCAAAGTTGGTGTCGAACCAGGTGTCTAGTTGGTCGATGGAGGGGGAAGGGACGGGGGTGGAGATTTCGATCTCGTCAAGAGCCGCAGTGGGCCCTTCCCAGTCGAGCCTTACCCAGTCAGGTTTTGGAGGTGCAGGTTTGAAGAGAGAAAAATCAAAGGAAACAAAACAAGGAACATGATCTGATCCGGTAGACGGGAGGGGCGTGGACCACTCCGCCTTAACCAGTCGGGAAAGAAAACCATTTGCAAAGGCAAGGTCAATGACCCCGGGTCTAGCATGAGCGTCAAACGAAAACCTAGTGTAAACCCCTGCAACATTCAAAAGCGAAAAATCCAAAGAAGCCGCTAGATTAAAATAAGGGGAGGAACGCGACATATCAGACTGATTGAAGTGTCTGAGGGGGTCCGCGGAGGGGTGGTGGACGTTGAAGTCTCCCAAAATCAGAGTAGGAAAGGAATATTGTTTGAAGACCATGGTGGGGGGGACTGACGGGGCGCCCCCAGCACGGGTAAAGGTATTATAACAGTTTGAGACTCTCCATCTGTTGGCAGAGCCTCTCGGGGGGGAATCAAAAATAAATCAAGGGAAAAACAACTATCCGAGCCCGTAATGACTGGGAGGACCGAGGCACGCTCCAGAAACGTAAGGGAAACATAGGTAGCGACTCTTGGCTTCAGGGTCTCGGGCAGAGTGGGAGAAAAAACTTTAAAGCCAGCAAAGGAAGGAAGACGACCGAACTTGATAGTAGGGTCTTGAACGGCAACAACGTCAACAGGTATCGGAGAATATGAGTATATCGTCAATATATACCCACACAAACCTTCCCAAGTAGTCGGCGAATAGGTCAGACATTATGTGCATGAATGTTCCTGGTGCATTAATATCTCCCTGCAGCATAACCTTGCTGACGAAACATCCAAAGGGTGATTTGAAACCGTTCTTATCAACATCCTTTGGCTCCACTCTCGTCTGGAAATAGGCATCGCTGAGGTCAATCTTGCTCCTCTACCTTGCTCTTGCTAGAGAGTTCAGCATCATCCTCTGGTTTGGGATTGTTTCATCGTCTTTTATGGCTATGTTGTTTCTTGCAGTGAGGTCAACCAGTGGCCTCATGCGTATCTTATCTTTCTTTTCTTGAGCGAACATGGGAGCTGCTCCATGAACTGCTTTCCGTTCAATGATCCCGCTGTCTATTTTTTCTTCTATCCATTTACCGAGGTCTGACACCCATCGTTCTGGAATAGAGTATGTTGGTAGGCTTCTTTGTTCCACTCCTGGTTTGAGTCTGATCTCATGTTTTATCTTTCTGAGTGGTGGTAATCCTTCTGGTATAACTTCTGGGAATACCTCTGGATGTTGTTCCATAACGGTTTCAGTACTGGCTATGGCTGCTCTTATGTTTCCACTGGTGGGAGTGCAGTTGATTCTGACCCTTTGTTTGGGAAACACTATTGCTAATTTACCACATTCGATTGTAGCTTCGTGCTGCTTGAGGAATGGTATTCCTATGAGTGCATCATACTTTGCTAAATTCCCAACGATCATTTTGTTGCCTTTGGCACTGAGCCTCCCAACTGAGAGATCAACGATACATTCCTTATTCCTTTCTGATCGAGATCCTTTCATAGCCATGTGTATCTTGGTAGGTTTTTCCATCTCTGTACAGGGAATACAGTGAACAGTGACGAAGTTTGCGCTTATCAGGTTGGCTCCAATCGTTCCTGTATCAAACAAAACTCTAGTTTTCTTCCCATTGATGAATATGGTACCTTCTAGCGCATGTTATGCTTTGATTATTGCGGGTCGAGTTGCTTTAGCTGATGCATAGCTTTCGATCTCAAGAGAGTTAATAGAAATTTTGTCATATTCGTCCTCTTATTCCGCTAAGTTGGAGGATGCTTTCATCTTGACCTTTGTCTTTCCCTATTCGTTCTTGCTTGGGCAATCTTTTGCTATATGCCTTTTTCCACCACAGGTGAAACAGGCTCCTTTATCCTTTCGGTCCTTATTCTTGGAGGGATTAGTTTATTTGTTGAACCCTTTCTTAGGTTTCCGCTCCTGTTTCTGGTCTCTATAGTTGTTGTCTTTCTTGTCGTGCTTGTCTTTTCCATAAGCTCCAGTGCTTCGGTTGATGGCACACAGTCTTTCTGCAGTGGCGATAATATCGTGAATTGATTCATCACCATCGTATCGAGATTCCACATCTTGTCGTAGCTTGCAGTGCATACATGCGAACAGTTGTTGGATAAAAGCATAGTCGCTCATGGTGTTAGGAGGTAATCATGACCTGTGCATGAGTAGATCTGTGTCAACAGTCGCGATATCATGTACTTTGCCGTTCTTGACTTGGCGTATATCGTGAAATTCTCTATAGGTGTTGTCTCTCTGTTTTGATGACTGAAATCATTCCCTCAGATAGGTGATTAAGAGGTCCCTTGTAATATCATCTCCGAAGAGTTCTGCAGCCTGAAATGCCGCTTCTTGTGCTCGCTCTTCTGTATATAGGATCTAGTAGTTCCCTGATCCATGAACACTCTGTCTTACCCCATGTAGCCGTAGGTAGAGTTGGACGGAGTTGTACCAGCTATCGAACGCTTCTGGCTTGAGGTTGTCCCCTTTTCCTGTGAACTTCTTTGGTGTTGGTACCTTGATGCTTAGCTTAGCTGTTGTTGCTGGGATAGGCGTGGGACACGCTGGCCTATTACTAGGACCTGCACCTTCGGACATTCTGTCTGAATGGCTGCTACTGTCTGAATCGTCAGGGTCGTTCCCAGGTGCAGCTTGTCTGGAGTAGCCTTGGTAGGTGATTCCTGAAACCCGCCTGGGGTTGATGTTCTTGCTTTCTCAAGTTCCTTGAATGATTCCGCGAAGACTTGCTGAGCTTCGTCCCTTGATAGCTGCCTGACAGCTTCGTCAATCGTGAACTGTTCCTTTGAGGCTTTGATGAATCGTCCTTGGCAATCTCTGGCCGGTCTCTTTCCTGCTCGCTTAGAGGCCTTACCCCTGCTTGGATCTTGAGACTGCGAAATCTTTATAACTTGTTGAAGTTAAAAAAATGTAACGGCCCCACGGGGTGGTGCCATATATCGATAGGGTAACGATACGGTCTCTATACCAAAGTGCGGTATCTAACGAGACTAAGTACCGGAGGCTTAGACTAAGTTGTTGTAACAAACTTCTTACTATATCGCAACTACTTAGTAGTTCCTAATAGTAGGCCTTTGATAGACCCAAGTGAATACTTAAAGATTCTCGAAGCGAACTGAAGAAGTAACTGTTAAACCAAGGATATTGAAAAACTCTGTCTGTCGAAGTCTGACTTCTCTAAGCCCGGAGAATAGCAGCTCTTAAATACACTTGTCAGGCAATCCCGTGCCTTGCTTAACAAAACAACATGGCTCCGAAAGTGGCAGCCTTGAAACTCCTTAGATATCAAACCTAATACACAATGAGTATCAAACGATACTCAAAACCAAACATAAAACATACTGAGTATCAAATGATACTCAAAACCAAACATAAAACATACTGAGTATCAAACGATACTCAAAACCAAACATAAAACATACTGAGTATCAAACGATACTCAAAACCAAACATAAAACATACTGAGTATCAAACGATACTCAAAACCAAACATAAAACATACCTAGTATCAAACGATACTCAAAACCAAACATAGTAACTCAGGTACCTGTACCGGTTACAGAAGGGATGAAGCATGACAAGGAAGAAAGCATGACAAGTGAGCGAAAGGCCACCAGGACGTTTGGCACCAAGGCGGACAAAATATGGCCGACAGGAGCAGGCAGCATGATGAAAGCAAGGAATGAGCACAAAAAAAACATAGAGAATACTGAAATAATGGAATCAAGATGCCATACCATGTAAATACCCTCTCAACATGAAAGCCCGCGAAAAGGAAAAGGAAAAGGAGAAAAGAACAGAAAAAAGAAAAGGGGAAAACAGCTAGCGTGTGCTCCAACACTTTGGGTTGAGCCCAGGCTGCCCAGATAATATCTGCTTTGGCGATTTGGGTGTGCCACTACACTTATACGAGTTAGATATATTGTGTCAGTGTGGACTGGGATTGCTGGCTAGATAAGAGAAGTTGCCAAGGGGAACAGCTTCCCCACGCGAATTTTTGGTTTGAGCGTAGAAGAACTTGATTTTGATAACCGGACTTGAAACCTACCAGCCAACACTTGATTCCGCCTGAGCCTCAGGCAAGGTAGCCTAACCTACTGAAGCAACCATCAGGAGGTGCTCAGAGGAACATCTTAAATCACCCACGATGTCCTCGGCTGTATCTTGGGGGGGGCTAGCCGATGGTGTGGGGCTGGCAGTTTTCGCTCCTGAAGTATCCGTGGGGAGCCACTCAGCAAACAGTCCTAACTCTATCTTAATGTCTTCAGTGGAACCTTGGGAAGTACCCGCAGATGGCAGGGGCCTAAATGGTGAACTAGCATTTTGAAGTGATTCTCGCACTAATCCTATAGCCAGATTACCGGCACCGGAATTTGTGTTCCAGCCTGATGGTGGTATTTTATTTCCGTGAAGTATCTTTCTTGGCAGTTCACAAGTGTCCCCTGGGGGGGCTCAGAGTCCTCATTGTTGGTCATAGCCACCCGATTGCACTTGGTCGAGGAATTGATTGGTACCCTAAAAGGTGTATTTGTTCTCTCAGCCTGGTACCTCACAACCTCCGGTATTTGTCTGCCAGACCTCAGGACACAACCTTCAGGTAGTGGGACGGATTGAAGAAAACCTTGAGCAACACGTAGTATCACCTTCAAGTCAGGCTCTGAATCTAGAGATGGATTACAGACGAATATTTCAGCAAAATCCGGTATACAGTCCTCAGCTCCTTCTAACCTACCTCGCTTTTATCCGGTATACACTGCTTTCGCCCGAGTAGGGGTTGGTGTCGCTACACGGCACAGCCCCTGCTTTGCTGCAGTGGTTGATTTCGCCAGACGGCATGGCCCATCCTTAACTGTAAGAGTTTATATCCCCAGATAGTACGCCCCTCTCGTTTCCACCGTAGCGGCGGATCCTAGCTAGCCATCATTGTCATCAGCACTGTCAGACTCCAGCGAAGCCTCCTGCCAAGATCTCGGCTTGTCTACCCCTGCACCAAGAGCAGGGCTATCCCTAATATTGCAGTAGGTATAACCATTTGCCAAAGTGGAAGGGGTACTGGGCTCTTGATCATTGGTGCAATGTCTTCAAAAAGCATCTTCATTGGTTCAGATGGTGGACATTGTCCCCAACACATGCTCATCTGCAAATCATTATGTAGGACCAGTATTTTAAATAGTGGCAGCGGGTCTTCTGGGAAGTTAAGTAGCCCAAGGCTTTCATATATGGTAGCGCCAACCAGGTGACGATAGTCAATACCGGGGGCAGGACACCTATCTAGGGCCTTATGCAACCTCTTGAGAGTGGGGTCGGTCATCTCCACCCAGACCATGACTGGATGTATCTTTCATTAGACATGCTCTAGCCCACAGGGAATTAGGTTGTCTCTGTCATAAGTAGATGGCCGGTCTATCAAGACGCAGATGCTAGGTAGGCTGGCAAAACCTAGGATGTGGTATTAGTAAATTGACATCTAGATTAATATGGACAACAAAGGACTGAACTTACCATCAATAGCAGCCACTGTAGGAGTAGCAGGGATAGCCAGAGAAACAGCGAGACCCAAGCAACTCAACATTTTTGAATGCTTTCTTGCTATATCCTTAAGCACAAAATCAAGACATTCAGTGCAACCCCGGCTGTCATTAGAGTTTTGCTGCCAGAGGGCAGCTCAACCATTGTTGGCCAGGAGTTCGACGGTTAGGGCATATGCTTGAATTGCCACCTACTGGTCAGGGGCGGCTAGTTTCCAGCTGTGGATTCAATTCTGCACCATCCTCCTCTTGAAGGCATCCTGCCAAGTTTCATACTCTGGACTTGTTGTACTCGGGTCTGGGAAGTGGCAGATATATTTGCACTATGCAATATCCCCATCGGCTTCATTGGCCTTCGTTCTAGGGTGAGTAAGTCCGCTCATGGATGCGGGCATGATGGAAGAGAGGGTTTATTGCGGCCATTGCTGGGTGGATTTTATCTGCAGTGGCGAGTTTTAGAACAAAATTCTGTGTGACAAATAATCAAAGAATAATGATAGACTCTAGATGCTACACAACTATGAGAAAGTGAGGGAGTGGATAGATATGTCAGGGGTCAGATGAGTCTTTCGTGCACTAAATACCGGGACTAGGATTATTCTGGTTAGCTATGTTGTTAAAAGAGATAGAGAATGAATAGAGTATATACCACATCGATGAATACAGTTCTCGTTACCCTCAAGTGAGAACTGGTGCTAGAGGCCGGCCCAGGAAAGTGGATGGGCAAAGCGGGTGAGGAGAGTTCAGGTCAGTTTGTGATTGATGAGATGTGATGGAGAGAGGGAAGGAAGGAAGGAGGAAAGGCATTGTTTATTTAGGCCGCAGACGGCTTTCATCTATTAAACACTTGTACACTGTACAAATAAGGAAGGATTTAGGACGAACATGAGGTTGCTGCTTGAAGTTTATGTAAGCTTGAAATAGACTTTTGAGCTGCAGAAGAGCCGCAGGGGTCCGCCAAGAGGCCGGAAGACCTAAGTTGAAAAGCTTAAACCACAACCTCTTGATCCTTCCGACAACCACAGGGACTCTACTGTCTGTTTTTTCAAGTTTGAAAGCCATCGGATATCAGCTTTCAAGAAGATATTCATCCCCTCCCGCAGCCGATAGACTACAGGATACTAGCATCTTGAAACAGAAACATCAAAGAAATAGCAAACACGAGGAGGATGGCCACGAAGTGCGCCTATTGTTGCCGGCGTTATCAGCACGCTGCTGCCTATGAACAAGATGTTCGAACAATACATCATGATATTATGCTTTTCCACCATGAGATCGTGGACTCTGGGCCAGGAACTTCATCCACGCGGACATCTTTTATACAGGATGAAGGAGTCAACCAACACGTCACTAGTGACGCAGATGAATTTGTAGAGGGCGGGGAAATTCGGACTATGAGTCTGACCCAGCAATTTTAGCCTATGATTCAGGAAACGAAAAGGAGATAGGCAGTAATATAGAGCATGATTCGGACTCAGAGGATATTTCCCGACAGCGGGACAAGTCGATCCCATGTAGTCAGCAAATGATCATGGGTGCTAGCAGACCAATTGGCAATGTTGCTGGATATGAGGAGCTTAACCAGGCCATGCTCGATGATACATGGACCCCATTTGTTCCAAGAGTGACTTTAATTTGGCTAGCTGGTTTATATGGAGCAAGGTACCAAAGACCCGGATTAACAAGTACTTTGGCAAAGGCTTGCGTGGTATGGAACGCAGATCATTTCAGTCCACCTACACATTGGAAATGCAACTTGAAACTCTAGACCCATTCAGAGAATATATGTCATAAACCGAGGCAATGCTAGAGAGCGGGAAACATTTAACCACATTCTACCACCAAAATATTGTATCCTGTGTCCGCTACCTCATCTGGCTGGTCGCTTACAAAGGAGATATGGTTTGTGCGCTGATATACGAATATCATTCAAGTGGTGATCAATTATACTCTGAGATGCACACCGCAGATTGGTGGTGGGAAACTCAGGTATGATAAGTTCACGATCACTTACCTGTATAGTACTGAGATCTATTAATAGGAAGCACTCCCTGCAGGCTCAACAGTAGTTCCTGTTATTAGATTGTCTGACCAGATTCACCTCACAAACTTCTCGGGAGATAACAAAGCGTGGCCGGTATATGTAACAATTGGCAATATCCATTCCAGGACACGAAACAGCCCCACAAAGATGCCAATCCTACTACTTGCTTTGCTGCCTGTGCCACCAAAACTCAGTAATGAATCAGTCCGCATCGACGAAACCCAGCAGCAGATGAATGCTGATGCTCTGCAGGCTGTCTTCGATCTCATTCTGGCCCCATTGCAGGAGATTGCCCAAGAGGGCGCCATCACAGACTGCGCAGATGGAAAAATGCACTTATGTTTCCATTCTTATCACCTTGGATTACCGACAATGTTGAGCATACCACATTGTACGGAATAACCAGTATTTCCTGCCCGCAGTGTGAAGTTCTGGTCACAGAACTTGTTCAGGATGCACAAAATACATACAAGCCAGGGGGCTATGCCAATTATGTGCGAAAGACAAGGGAGCACAAACTAACTCAAGCAACCCATTTCTCGGACTATTTTGATCAAATTGGGTTGAAAATGGACCGCAATGTATTCTCCGGACTCTACCGAGTAAACCCTACTAACCTTGAGAAACCCGACCTTTTACACAACATCTATAACAGACTTTTTAAGCATATGATGAAATGGGTAGAAGGATTTCTGAAAAAGCATAAACGGCAGCAGGCATTCGAGAATATCACGATAGATTTGCCACCTTATCCCGGTTTCTGTGCACCAATAAAGGCTTATCGAAAAGTCCCGCAGTGGTAAGACAAGGAAATGCGAAACCTTGCCTGCCGTATTTCAGCCATAATGCCATCCACATTGCGAAATCCGGATAGTTTCCAACAACTACCCTTCATGCGGGCATTACAGTGTGTCAACTCACTGATTGATTTCACCCTGACAACTTAGTATCACAGTTATACGCTGGAGACCCTCCGTTATATGAAACTGTATCAGCGGACTTTTCACAAAACAAAGGACATATTTTGTCCAATTTCAGTACAACTAAGGCTGTACGCGCACAGGCTGAATGTCAGGTTTGAGAATTGAGGGAACAGATTGCCAATGAGCACAGAACTAGGGTCGGCACTGGATCCACCGCCAAACGGGGTATGCCACTGGGCGAAGCCCGGAATGCTCGCCCCAATCAATTGGCAGAATTGAAACAGCGGGAAAACCACTTCAATTTTATTAAGATGCATTACCTAAATCACTTTGTACTGCAGGAGCGACATTTTGGGTCTGTTCCAATGTATTCCACTGATATCAGCGAGCTGGCGCATAGAGACCAAATCAAGGAAGGGTACCCTACGTCAACTAAAAATGAAGCAGGACGATAGATCTTGGCATAATATAGCCGGCAACACGCTATTGGAATGAGATCATTCACAATGGACCTATTACAGATGGTGGGTGATGGGGTTGGAAATAGCAACGTCAGCATTTCTAATCCAGGGATATGTATAGACACCGGCCTGCCCAAGAGAGATTTCACAGCTAGTCCTGAAAGGGCGGACCCTGAATGTCGGCACAGTTTTCGAGCTATGCCGTGAATTAGAGATTCCCTATGATGACTTGGCTGCCGAATTGGTTAACTAAATCCACCTGGCCGTGAATGATGAACGGCAGCTCCCTGTTGACCCCAGCGAACTGAAATTCTCTCTGGCTGAGCTATTCACACACCTCAAAATTGCTGTTCCAGACTTTCAAGAAACTAATATCTTTCAGGTTCATTATGCGCGCTGTACAGGAAAGAAGTCATTCTGAAACTCGGGTGCCAGAAATGATTGGATATGGATACAGGCTGGCAGACCGGATATGTTTGGTGAACTTCGCAGACGGGCCGTGGCATGCTTGGTAAGGCTTTTAAGATAAGAAATATGCGGACGAGGGTTGCAAGTCGGCTAGCATTTGTTCAAGTAGTTGATCCGGTAAACGGTGGCAGATTTCATAGGTCAAGTGTGCATATACGAGTCTGCAAGTGGTGCAATAGTCGGGATATGAGGTTAATCAATATTGGAGTCGTCGTTGGGCAGGCACATGTGGTTTCTTATAGGGATGGACAATGCCTAGTAACTTACCGCATTGATCTCCGGACATTTAATAACATTTATTGAAACTTTCTATGTACTTATTTAGTCAGAAGATAGAAATAGAAACCTAAATATTAAAAACAAAGAACTCTAGATTCAACAGAAAAGCCCGCCTGGATCCTGATAGAGAGAACACTGTCTCGGAGAAGCGGCGAAGGATAGGTTGATAAACTAAAACTGGGGGCGAGTAGCCCAGGGACGGAGTCGGACGGAAAAATAAAGATTCCCGGCATGAAGAATACGAACACAGTGGGGGATCCTGGAGTCGGAATTCTGAGTCTAGAAGCCCCCCTGTGTTCGGCTTCTTCATGCCAGGGACTTGGATGAACGTGCAGTGTCAGGAGGCCAGTGGGTGAATCTAGTCGGCGCCCAACGGCAGGATCAGGGACAAAGAATACGGGGGTGGGCATCCAGGGCATGGGACCGCCTGGCGTGATGGGAAGAATAGGGCAGGGGGGAGAGGCATGTAGGTGGGGGGGTCTTGAGCACAGCCTATGGATTGTTTGGAGAAAGGAAATTGGCGTTGCATGGCAGTAGGCGCGATTGGGTAAGAAAACAAGAATCCGGACGTACCAGGCATCTGGGGTGAGCCAGGCGGACGTCATGGGTCTGGGCGCAGATACTGTTCGCCGGATGTAAATTGTCTTTTTGCTGATGTTGCATTGTTCTGGACCAGAACCAGGTGTCCTTGACCACCTGGGTGGCCGCACTTTCTAGCTTAACTCATGTTAACATATTTTACTGGCACCTAGGTCTCGTTGCGCAAACTCTCTAATATAAAATTTCATAATATGACCAAATAGAACTATACGAAATCAAGACCCATAGATCGTCCCGACGTATTGATCAGTAACTGTTCACATTATAAATTCTTCTAACTCGCATTGTGATGACCTTAACGGGTTCAGAAAATACAACAACTCTCCTTATTCCGCTCCCTGCCCCCGTTGGTTCGGAAATCCGCAGATATACTTATCACCAGATAGAAGCACTCCACGCGACCGATATACAAATTAAGGATCGGTATCAAGATTACTTGGCGGTGGCAGTGCCCTAATGACGGAGAAACGACGTTAATAAAGGTGGAGAGGGATAATATTGCTTTTCCAGAAGGGGAGTGCATACCTTTCTTGCGAAGGGGGAACCCGCTTCCACCACGCCTTCCTGAATCTCTTGCCCTGACGCTGCATCTCGGCAATTGTTTCATTGCGAAGACGTCGTATGGCAGAACTGATACTGTCGCTAGCAGACCTGATGCCGTTGGTAACAGCCAACTCCCTCAAGCGCTGGGCTATATCCTGGGAGGATTTTAGGGTCGAAAGTTGATAGAACTGTCAAGCATTTCTAGTCAGTATAAGGATCACACCGAAATTGTTTGGTGACGGGGGTATTTATTGCCGATTTCTCTATCGCCCTGACCTCTAAGAGAATCTCATTGGCCTCGTCCAAAAACGTTTGTCGCTCTTCGAGCAAGAAACAGATTTTCTCCGAAAGTGTTTTCCTCTGCTCTGTCCACTCACCAGATAGTCGCAGTGAACCTTTAGGATGTTTGTAACTAGCATTCAAGCTCGTTAACAACTCTTGAAGGTCTTTAATGTAACGCTTTTGTGACTTGACTACATCAATCACGGCTGACAATTCGCCAGAGAGGGTGGCAGAATCCGATATCAACCTGCCTCCAAAATCACTGGGAGCATCATATTCTCTAGCGAACTTTTGAAAGTCCGACGACTGGTGATAACGTTAGGTCAATGCCTTGGTTAAACCTAGGTTTAGGGAGAGAGGGCTAGTAAACACACATAATTAGAGGCTTTGAAGCGAAGATTCTCAAGAACAGCTTGCTCAGAGGATTTTAGAGTATTTGATAATACATTGAGAAAAGAATCGAGAGCGTTCACACTATTCTGATGAGGGAGTAGAGGCACACGGTCCGAAATTTTATCGTCACAGGATCTGAAAATTGCAAGTATCTCTGTTGCAATATATGAAATATTAATACGGGATTGGTCCAAAAAGAGGTAATAGCCCCATACCTTTATCCCCCATACCCTTCCCATCGCCATCGCCCCTACTGCTAGCACCGGTATTCAAGAGAATGATACCTGCATGGTGCACCAAGATGAATTGCTCATCCACAACGTTGCCCCGCAGATTATCAATATTCGGATATTTATCCCGGGTCAATGTTGAACTCTCTCTCGGCCACGAAAGGCGTAGACATATCCGGAAGTCTGTGAGCTCTTTCAATCTCTCCAAGTTCAACCTATCCTCTACACTGGAAGGGCCACTCGACTGTCCCACCAGCACATCAGCCTCGCCAAGCTCGTGGGGACTCTGAGTTGGTAGACCAATGTTTTCCTCTACTCCTAGGTATGGAATTGATACCGCTATAGTAAAGTGTTGTGAATCCAGGGGGAGTTGGAATGAAACCCCGGGGCGCAAACCATCCCCTCGGTTCCGGAGATTCCAAATGTGTTCGGAAGAGAAAGCTTCCAAAAAATCCTGAAAAATAAAGTCAATACTCGGTCGCCAAAAAGAGCGAGGCCACACACCTTCGCATAATGGCATGTCGGAAATTCCCTTGTTTATTCCGAATGTTAGTCTAAACCGATTAGGTCACGACAGAAGAAATCCTTACACAACCCGCAGGGGGTGCTCATCCGTTGCATCCCAGGGAGAGGACGAAGGTAGGACGATTGGAGGAAACCCTGCCGGGGCCATCGCTTCCCCATAATTCTTATATAGATATTGTAGGGGCATAACCTCATATTGGAACATCCCGTTGTCCAAAAGATAATCATAGAAGGTAACCGGTACCTCGCCTTCCAGTTTAATAGATTGACCCGCTTCTCTCGATATGTCAATGTCATATTGGTGAGCCTGGATCTTTTTTGGGACCGGGAGATTGCGATGGAAGAAGGATGCCTCGCTAACATTTTGTAGAATTGGCGCACTATCTCTAGGTGGCACCACCCGCCTAGCTATTTTTCAGGTTAGCGGATACTACTTAGCTCACACTCAATCTAGTTCTTACCGGTGTGGTATTTTAACACGCGTCCTATATAACCATCAAGCTCAGGTCGATAGGCGTGGGTTCCGCGCCGTATGCTTTCCTCTGTCGCCATGATTGCAATTGGGGTGGAAAATCTAAGGGCTTCCTAGAATTATACCGGCAGCTGCTTGAGGCGCTTAAATATGTTGACTTTCGATTTTCAGGAAATACGGAGAGTACTAGGGATGGTTGCTGAAGAGCTTAAAGGGCGGGATTAAAGAGAAGTCGACGCGGATGCGTGCGGTTCGGCTTAGTTCAGATTGGGGCTCCACAGGCAAAATCACAGTTTGCCATCAACATGGTGAGGGAACTCTGTAGCCGGAACAGGCGGACATTCGTTGTCGGTTGTTAACAGTAGGTTAAATTGCCAAGACTGGACTTTATAGAGGTTAATCTCTTGGCACATATTGATTAAAAGTCCCTGCCGAGGAGGGTAACAGTACTTGATTTGCCTGAAAATACCCCGGACATTCCCCTTATACAGATATAGGTAAGAAGTATCCGAACATGAGACATTCTTAATATACGGCGAACAGAAAAATAACCGTTGTCTCATGTCCGGTTAACTCTTACCTATATCTATTACTAGTTGTAACTAGCAAGCTTCAAACCCTAATATCTCTGTGAAAACTTGAGGTATTTCTATTTTCTCTCTATTAGTGTGTAGAGGATCATTCACTCTATCCCTGAATACCGTAAGAACTCGAATAATCGGACCATGTGCTGTGTAGTCCGAAATTTCCTCCTCTGCAAAAGGGGCGAAAAACACACCAAAAATCTGCCCCCCCGAAACAAAAGAAAAAGAAAAAAATACCAGACCTTACTAAGAGAGGCAAGTCCAACGTCCTAGCACATGGTCCGATTATTCGAGTTCATACGGTAGAGCCATAATTCTGATTAGAGTTAGCGGTTGAAGATGGACAATATTTCTTGGCAAAAACACTCCGGGTACACCATATCTGTGAGCAATTGCTCGGACACGGTACCGGTAGCTTCCACCTCCTGTCCCAGCCACCACTTGAGACATACAGAGCGGCACTCCAGCCTCAGGTAGAAAAATCAGAAAACGTGGACACGAAGTGTCCTTGAATAGCCTGTGCGAAGTCTGTGCGGAATAAGGGCCCTGATTGGCTATCCCATGGGCTAGAAAGCCCTGCATTTTCCGGATATTTCTGTTTTGTGCGTGCCAAGTATGCAGATCATGACCGTTTTCGGAATAATTGAGAAAGTAATACTTGAGCGAAATATTATAACTTGGGATGGAGTGACATTGTTATTGATGTGGCAACCATAGCTACTAAGTGTCAAATTGCCTCAAGATTAAACTTGCCTTTGAGTATTTGTGGACAGCAAGCGGCCTCTGCATAGTCAGCATCATAGCCATCATTTGATCAATTATTCGGAAGCTGGTAACGATCTGCATACTTCGCACAAACAAAACAGGAATATCTGGACAATGCAGGTCTATCGCGCTATGTGATAAGAACTATAAGTAATCAACAATTTCCAATGCCAGCTGAAAAGGTTGGTGTATGAACTGATGGACCCTAGAAGTTTCCATGAGTATGAGTGAAAGTTGTGTAACCTCAATTTAGAAAATAAACAGTGTGGATATTATTTGATTAGAGCAATTCTTCAAGATCTCTGGAGATTCAGCAATTGAAATCTCAACATTAGAGAAATTAGAGTAAACTTTAACCTCTACGCTCTCTACTCCCTTTTGGGGGAAATGGTTTCTCTTTATCACCTTGCCTTTGTTACTGTTACAATCCTTTTGTTAGTGTGAGAAATGCAGCAGGCAACAGCTAATTGGCCTTGTTCTTAGAATTTCTGTAGGATGAAAACTCTGGAAACTTCGTAGGGTTGAGAAGTCGTGAGGGACACACAGGCTTTTCTCTTTCCAAGTATTGTAATCACCAAGGTAAAGAACTTGAATTGATAGAATAGTGATGTAAGGTAACTTGAAGTAAATAGTTGCATGAGAAACTAAGGACACATGTAATGGGGACACCAACCAGGAAGATGGATCCTGAGGTTGTGACCGCACCAAAGTCTCAAAGTAGAATAAAGATAAACGTGAAGTTTAAAGTAAATAATCAAACAGTAAAACTTAATATCCTTAAGCCTGAAAGCTTTACTCAATTCAGGTTCTTGTCGAGGATAGTGTAACGATCCTTCCCTACGGGCAATACTTGCAGCAGGTAACAACTTCGAGATTCTCGCGCACTACTTTGATAGCCGAACACCCTTGCTCCTATCGTGTAGTCGAGAACTCGCGAAGAGACACTTCTCTTTATTCGCCGGGAATCGTGATAGTAAAGATAACTTGAATTGATAGTATAAGAAAGTACTTAGATGGTTGCGTGAGGAACTAACTACTCGTCGGTTTTTTTTTTTTTTTTTTTTTTTTTTTTATATCAAGGAAATTTGTTTTAAAACTACCGAGGTACAAAAACTACATACATCATCAGATATGGCAGAAAAAAAACCCCACAATCCAACCTGGCGCCAGGGGAAAAAGCCATCATCCCAAGACCCTCTGGTATGGGCCCAACCGCACGATCTTGCAGACAAGAGAGAAAAAGAACATCGGCTGGCCGAAGCGGACGACAAAGTAAATCCCCAAAACTCTACAAGCAGGAAACAACAGGAAAACCACTTGCCATAAACTCCTACCCCCTGACAAAAAAAACACTGCCTGCGCAGTGAAACAAGGAATGAAACGTCTAACCAATACAAGTGAAAGGAATGACAAACAAGAGCAACCCATGAGAAAGAAAACCCAACCGAGACATAGAGTAAACACAAGACTAACGATCTCAGAAGGGGGCCGGCCATCACCCTTATGGTGGAAACGAGGGGCAATCAGAACACGAAAGAAACCAGCCAAATTACAACGTACCAAGGTTGAAAGTCGTTCAAGGAGGCAGTGCAATACCATGAACAGTCGTAACCGAGGAGTGCGACCGTGGGCTGTCGCGGGGGCGAGTGGAGCCACCAAGCAGAGAGGATGCCAGCCGAAAGAATGATCCAAGCCAACCGTGTAAGCGTAGGCGAGGGAGGGACAAGGGGGTGGCTGTAACCGGGCCACGGTACGAGACAATGGGACGAGGAGAGGGAGTGGAAGGCAAACAACTCGCTAGAAACAACCGACAAACATGCCATGCTCGAGAGATTTCGGACCGAGAGGACAATAGCGAGTACCGCAAACTTACTGACCGAAGCTTTCCCCAACGAGGGACAAGTGATAGAACCAAGTGCGTACTTTCACCAAGGTCCGGACACCGTAACGCCGACCGTAAACGTAGAAAGGAGTAAGGCCGACCGGGGCGATCACTAAGCGAGGCTTGCGACCTTGAGACGAGGGGGTGGGTGAGAAGATCCTTCAACCAACTTCTGGGACGACGCTTTCTCAAGGCGAGGCCATAATAGAAGAAGAAGGTAGTGTCGTCACCCACTAGGCAACTAGGCCATCATAGGGGGGAGAGGCAGGTGGGTGGAGTTGACGATGATTTCTCGTGGTGTAGAGATTTCAATCGCCGGAGGTGTAGAGGACATCGTTCGTGCTAACTACAGGTTGGTTTTTTTTTTTTTTTTTTTTTTTTTTTTTTNNTTTTTTTTTTTTTTTTTTTTTTTTTTTATATCATATATTCGTTATTTTAAGGTACAAGAAATAGCATGCATCATCAGATATGGCCAAAACAAAACCCACAATCAAAAAACAAAAACAAAAATCAAACAAAACCCAAAACACAACTAGTCCTCCAGCAGCGACGAACCCAGTCGCGATCGAAAAAATTAACACAAACAAAGTACACTCGTTAAAATCCAATCTTAACAAACAAAAAACCATACATAAATACGCAAGTAAACAAAACCAACAAATTCTTGAAAACTAAGGGATAACCGAGGCGTTACAAATCATTAAAGCCCTGGCGCCTGTGTCTGTGATGCCTTCCAAAAGGTTGCTGGACGAAAAGAGTTTTGGCCTCGGGCCCCCGCCGGTAAG
>QOVD01003870.1:0-15054 GCA_003521225.1 Tuber microsphaerosporum | reverse complement strand
TCCAACCACGATGCGCGGGGTTAAGTTACGAGTGATGGTACATGAAGATGTGTTTTTCTCCCCTTTATTTGACAAATGATGCATATAGAGACCGAGAGGGCCGGTGAGGGTCCAGGCTTGGTTTATTGATTGATTGATGTAACTGGCTATATAGGCCGAAATTATCCATGTTCTCTCCTGGAAAAACAGAGGTTGGGGATGGATGGGGTAGTTATTAATTAATTAGTACATCTTTCCTAATCCAGGTAGAGTACTTGTACTATACCACGCGACAATGTATAATACTAGCACTGTATTGGTAGACTATTAAATTCAGAAATATCATACTGAAACGGTTTCTTATAGGGTTTAATCAATCTCGCCATGAGGGAGAAAACCATGAAAAGAAGAACGTTCTCATTATCGATAACACTACGGAGAAAGCAACCCTTCTTATAGGCATTTTCACAGCCCCACAATAGGTTGTGTATTCCACCCTCTTATCTCCATGTGTACTGTACGGCTGCGCAATCCGCCTGTGCCCCTTGTGGGCAACACATCAGAAAGTGCTGCGATAACCGTCTTAACAGGTACCGCGACAGTGCTGTACGATGAAAACCTCATTATCCATTAACACAAAAAGAAAGAAAAAATAGTCCAGACCCCTTCATCCCATCCCCAGCACAGTGTCATTACCACCCCCACCACTCATCCCTCCAAACCCTCCGACAAACTAGTCCTTTCCCGCAACCTCACCAGTAACACCACCACTCATAACCTCATCAATATGATTCGCAACGGCGGGGTAAACATCCCTGTAAGCGCTCTTGCCCATCCAGCAATCCAAATGTCCACGATCCTCACTATACAAAAGTCAGCATTCACCCTCCCCCTTCCCAAGAATCATAAAACAAGAAGGCAAGAACTCACAAAACGACCCTCCCGACCCCCGCACTCCCAAACTCCTCCCGGAGCAACTCATAACTCGTAAGCGTATTCTCCGGTTCATAAACCGCATTCTTCCCGCCCTGCACAAATAGCACCTTCAAGCCCTCTAGCCGTTTTAGTCCGACCCCGGTGATTAATGAGGCGAACTCATTATCCATAACGTACCCGCTACTCCCCATGCGCATAAGGTGTGTCAAGCAGTGCATGTTCGTCCCGCCGAGGAAATTCCCCAGATTCGCATGCGTCGCTTCGTTCAGCCCACTGTGACACCACAGCCTACCAAAGACCAATTCCGCCCGGTGACACACGGCGGAATTACATATCTCAGCGGTGGAGCCAACGGGATAAAAGCGGAGCACCTGGTTCATGAGGCGCTGAGGCAGAGAGTCCGTAGGCGAGGTTGCGCAGTCAAAGTACTCCCCAACAACCTTTGAGTACACTTTCGGCAGTGGGAGGGGTAGACGCGCTTTCAGCATGTTTGTCCTTGCGAAGCGGGGGGAGATGAAGACCTGACTGGCCGTTAGGCCCTTCAGCCAGCTTGCCGGAATGGTCCCGTCGAGGAGGCCGCAGCCAAGGGCGACGCTGCCGGCGCAGTGTGCGATTACGTATACTTGTGAGGGGGTTTCGCGGCGGATGTGCTCCAGCGCGGCTTTTATGTCTAGGCGCGCGGAGAAAGTGGTTTGCGTGGACTTGGCCAGTGGGGTACGGCCGACACGGTGCGTTGGGATGTAGATTGTGTAGCCGCGGGCGAGGAAGTAATCCACCGCATTTTTGGGGATTGTGGGGAGGGCAAAGATCTGAACTTAGTTAGCGCGAGTGATGGGTGTGAGTTGGAGCAAGGTTACCTGGTGGTCTACGGCTGCACCCGGGATCATAAGAATCGGGGGCAGCCTGCCGTTTACCCCGTTTTGGTTATTTTGGCGTGGGCTGGACGTGAAGTCTGGAGTATAGACGTGCATAAACGTCTGAATCCCATCCTGCGCTGTTAATGTCACGATTTCGGTCGGTGGCTGCTTCTGGTAATACCCATTTGTTGTGAGCGTTGGGTACTGGAGCGCTCTGAGTGGACTGAAGAAGTACCCGGCCGTCTGGCTAGCAAAGTACCCAAGGAAGTCTACCGTAGCACCAATCCTTCCGGAGATGGTACTGCCAATCTGCCCGAAGCTAGCGAGCTCAGACACGAAATTCCTCCATGGAATAATTAGCATCCCCCTTGCTACGACAGTTTTATCCGGCCTGGTTAGCGTGACATAGAGCGTAGTTGTAGCTCTCCAAGTTTTTGAAGCTGAGAAGGCTATCTTCGAGTCTATGATCTTATATCCGTTGAAATGTAAGAGCTCCCCACTGGAGCTAAGCAAGTCAAGTTTATACGCCAGGTTCTTTCCATCAGCGACGTCAGTGTCCAAGGAGAAGAACTGCACTTCGCCACGGAGAACCATAAACGGGTCTCTACTCAGTGCTCCACACGCGAAGGTTCCAGTTGCAAGTGCGGCATGATCGGATCGCTCAATCAGATTCTGGGTACTGTAGCTATCGACGGAGAGGAGGAAGCGTGCGGAGGTTGAAGACCCCCGGGCAGCGTCGGCTGCGACTTGGAAGTCTTCGATGTCATCACCGATGTAGAGATACCCTTCCATTACCTCCGTGAAGCGGATTCCGCTCTTTCCAGCGGCCGAGGAGATAGCGTGTTGGGCCCTTGCCATATCCCTCGTGAGCGGGAAGCTACGCGTTGGAGGCCCGAAAAGGTTCAGACGGGAGTTGGGAGTGGTGTAGTCGATCTTGATCTGTCGCTTTGCAGCTACCCCTTCCACACTTCTCTCCGCAAGAGCAGTGATAGTCGCGAAAGGATTAACCCCAAGAGCACAAGGTATCACACTCCCGTCAACAACGACAAGTCCAGAGTGTACGTCTTCACCTGTACCAGTAAATACCTCCCCAAAATGATTAGTTGCACCATTCCTTCCAGTCCCATCGCTAGACATATTCGCTCCGCCGATAGGGTGAACAGTAATTTCCTCCTCCCCAAGCAGTGCATAAAACGGCGAATTGACCAATGTTCCTCCAATCTTCGACGTAGCCCTTGCCAACATCTCGTTCAACTCTTTAACATGCGCGCTGCGACCAACCCCTAAGAACCTCAAATACGGCTTTCCATTCTCAAGTGTGAGTGTCGCCTCGTTACTGTCATGCGACATAATAAGGTAGATTTGTGTGCGATTGACAGATCCACCGGGGCTATATGGTCCCAACAGCCTCGCCTCGGCACGGGAAAACAGATGTCGCAATTTCTCTGTAAGTCCGTAATTCTCTGGATACACTTTCCCAGGCATAAGCTCCAACATCCCCTGCAGCAATTTTGCCAGCGCTTCCGGCGCCGCTCCTTCTTCAAGAACATACCCATCCAAGACATCCGGCATAGTATCACGCATGTCAATAACTCCCGTAATCGTCGGTCCAACTGGAGGGTGATTCTCGGGATCCTCCCGCCCGATGGAATTTACTTCGAAATCGGTATTATACCCAAACGAGAGGATATCTCCATTACCGCTCATTCCGCGGCCGATCTCAGGGCTGGTTTTCAAGCCATGATCCCGGCTACGAAGGAGGATCTCCGTAGTACCCAATGTGCCAGCGCCGAGAAAGACAAAGTCTCGGGCTTTCACCCACATCAGTTCCTTATAGAAGTTCTCGAACTTCGAGCGCTTGTCGCCGTGCCAGGCGAAGAGGACGAGCCAGGCTTTATTGCTCGGGTCGCGCTTTACGTAGCGGACTTCGCATTCGCAGAAGCTGTGAGGGTCAGTGATGTCTTTTGGTCTGTGGGGGAGAGGGAGATTTACAGTTCTGCGCCCCAATTCCAGGCGTCGGGGAGATAGTTCATTAATACACTTCCTTTGCTCCCATCATTGACACCGGTGCAGTCTTGGCCGGAGAGTGTCGAAGCACGCATTTCAATCCCCGAGCTATTCAAACCATTGGTAAAAGAGGTAGTCTGGGGCGGACGGTAAAACTGCTCCTTCTGTCCCATCAATTCTGCCTGCTTTTCCAGAACACTCAACTTCTTTAGCTGTGGAAAGTCATTCGGGTAAGGCACTGGCTGCAGCACACTAGCCGCACGAGTATAGTCTTTTCAAGTCAGTCGAGGAACACCATATGATCACAGTTGAGAGAATTAAGAGACAAACATTTGTCTAAAGACGCCGGGCTAGCAGAGATCTCGTGTGGCCACGCTGGGAGTTGTAGAGTACGCTTATCCGCCGGGAGAAAGATGTTCGCATTGAGAAGGGAGGTCCCGCCGAGTCCTGGATTTAACCATAAGAATTTCTATCCAGCAAAGAAGGAAGAGGGGATAAATGATACCATTAGCAACAAAAGCATTCTGCCCCTCTCCAAGCACCAAATGATACAATCCAGTCGGGTCCCCAGCGGTAGCATCAACAACCGGCTCCCCATTCTTCCCTTTATTCCCAGAAACATGCACCTCAGGCGCCGCCTCAGGCAATCCCACCGGATACTCGCCCGCTAAGCCCAACCATGATTAGCTCTCACTCCAACACATTCGCAAGCAGAAAGAAACAACATACGCCACCGCTCCTTCCCAAGCTCAAGCACACAAACGCTCTTCCCGGCCCTTGCCATTCGCGACGCGGCCACAGCACCCCCATACCCACTACCTACAACCACAACATCGTATTCAACCCTCATCATCGGCACGGGCCGCGAGATTCGCGGGAATTTAGCATCCCCAGCCGTGCTAGTGTCAGCCGAGGAGTGGGCATAGTCGGTCTCGCTAAGGGGGATGCCACCCTCGGCGAATGTTGCGGGGTCGGCTTGGAGGATATCCTGCGGGAGTGAATCGACCACTTGCTGGGCTGCGGAGGGGGGCGGCTGTGGTGCGGAAGCTGAGGGAGGAGGGTGCTGGGCGCCGTTTGGCACGGGAGGGGCTCGTTCGGGGGGTGATTGTGACATGGTTTGTTTAGTTAATTGGGTCCGTTGGGCATAGATAAGTAGATAGATAAGGTATAGCAAACACAGAAGCGAACGACCGAGCGAATCCTTATGAGAGCAAATACCCTCCAGCAGCCAAACCCCCCCGACCAGGGAACCACCCATCTATTAAATACTATTCCACATAACCAAAAATAAACAAACCCTCAAACAACTCGACTCATCACTGGTAATGCACTCAGGCTACCCTCCCTCCTCCTCCTCGGATATCGGTATCACCCCGTACATACCATTTACCGCACTCAACCCACTTCCCTCCCTCCCTTCATTCCCACCGAAGTAAGGTCCCCACAATCAAATCTCCCCCTCAAGGCTCCAGCGGAATTCATTAATATAATCTCCGTGAAATGAAACCCCAGCCAAAGCAAACACCCGCTGTCGACGCACTATACCCTCCCTCCCTCCTCTCCCGCATATCGAACCCAGCACTGTACCACCTGAATACCGTTCTCTTGCTGACATCGCCGCCACCAGTGCTGCCTATCTTCAGCCTTACAGCAACAGAATGACATGTGAAATTACCGTATGTGAAATCATACCACTGGAAAAGTACTCGAGTATTGATTGCAATACCGATACCCGTGATCTTGGAATGTGTCAAGTCCTTATGTTTACCCATTTTCAAGTGAGGCTGAAGCTGTGGTAGTCAGATTGAAGCTATGGTTGGTGGAAACGGCACATGCCAACCGAAACCGAACAGGTTACGCTATTGGGTATGAAGCACATACCAGTAGTGCGAGCACGAGTAGTTCTGTTTGTGGGAATGGCATGTTTGGTTGGGCATGTGAAAGGAAGATTGGTACAACAATACCGTACTAACTTGGATAAGAGAAATATCATATCTCTTGGGACATCTGAGTTTCCTATTCTGACGGGACCGGATAAAACGCCAGCAAAACAAAACAGTGTGCTGCCTGAAGGGGAAACTTTAACGTCCTGAGACATATTTCTCTTACTCAAGTTGATACGATATGACATATGGCAGAGGTAAGGAAGAGTGAAGGGCGATCACAGCAAATCACGTGAAGGCAATACTACTCTCCGCATTGTCTAGACCGAGTCCAAACTTGAGTGCATGCAATAGAGTGTAACAAAAGCTGATATTCAATACCCATCGGCCAGCAACACCCCCCCCCCCCATATAATATCATACACTCACCACTCCTCACCGAACCGCACCCCCTGATAGAACACTCAAACATCATTGGGTGGGTGGGATGTATTTATATATACCCCTTCCCCAGACCCGTCAAACCAGACGGCAGACCACCTATCTCCCATACGATACGGTACTCGGACGGGATAGTACACGTTTTCGCGCTAGATCTAGACTTATTCGCAACTTCATCATCATCATCGTCGTCATCACCACCACCGTCTGCTACCGGTACGAATTCTTGCTGCGAGCAATGAACGTTAACGGTGGGTGGAGCACTTGAGGATGGCGTGTGGTATCTCCATCCCACCCAGTAACTCGGGAACACCTCACAGCTGATACCTCGCATTCCCGTTGGTCCCGACGTTCCGTTCTCATCGGCCCGAGAGCAGGGGGTAGCTAGTCGACGCACAGGATAGGCAGAAGGACAGGTAGAGAGAAGGCAGACGTGTTACCGTTATAATATCCAGTGGGGAGCCTGAGGAACCTCTCTAATAAGTGCCGCCACTGTGTCCAACTATATCCTGTATTACAGTTCCATTGCACTCGTACTCGTAATAAGCCAAATACTGCACCACTCTATACGGCGCCCGTGTGCTGGTTGCGATTCTGGTTCTGAACGATAGATAGCCAGTAATGCACTACCCCAAAGATCGCGCGGAAGAATCGATCCGAAAAACACAATACTGTACCGGTACCCTACCATCACGTCAGACCATACCTATCGTGCTTTATTACATCTGATGCTGCTGCAATGAAGGACACAAACCTCGGCTATAATCCTTCCATTCCTTCCCTCCGCACATGGCGCGCGGGGACGTCCATCTTATCTAATCAAATAGTAACTCTTTCTCCCTCCTCCTCATGACAAACCAAATAAAAGACTCGGGTCAAAGCGTTGCCAGCGCAGCCCGCAGGGGTCAGCCAAAACATATTTTATTCACCAACCGGCGGGGACTGTACCGATTGGGGAGCATCGGCTGCGCAAGGCCAGAGCGCAAGGAGGGGAAAAGCAACCGAGAGGGAAGGTGTATCCCCTTCGAAAGCCGTAGAGCCCACAACAGGTTCTGACTAGGTCTGAGGGTGGATGGAGAGGGTAGGGTGATGAGTTGATCTGTCAGGACTATAGAGGGTTAGGATACCGGTAGAATGGATGACCCCGTATGGGATTGATGGAAGGGAGGAGGAAGGGGTAGATGAGTCGGAGGATTGATAGTACGAGTGTTGGTGTTCACCTGGTACCGGGTGCTATCGTATACGGTATTCAAGCACGGTGGACTACCAGACCATGTCCTTACCGATACGGGATTAATAAAATGGCTTTGATATTACCCGCTCTGCTCGAGCAGAGAAAGAGGGGTACGTATCCTATGCCACTACAAGGAATTGTGGATCAAACTTATCAGGACTGTTCTGGGGTGCAGGCGGTACTATATGGTAGGATAGCCCGCCGGGCCCCGCCGCTGCACATGTCCGCAGTCTTTTCCTCTAATATCCTAGGTTCATAGGAGAGCGATAGGCTATCATAAGATTCCAGAATACGATGGACGAGACTATCATACGCTACCCCCCCCCCATTCCTCTCGACATTGCCGGTGCCCCAGTCATACCGGTATCTTGCACTGCCATACAGTACCACATCACAATCATGCAGTGCACTTTTGGGAATACTGGTATTTTAGGCCAGGAAAATGCCGCTGCACCAAATAATAATCCCATAAGGGGTGTTAAAAAATTAAAGCTCGCTTAGATTGACCGTCTGCGTCGGCATCGCGATGCTCCGTCACTCCGAGTTCCTGCGTAGACAATAAGGCACCACAACCAAATCTCGGCCACCTGCTGCAGACTTCAAAGACTTGCTAATTCTCGCGATGCTGGAATGGACAGTATTTTTCGGGTTTATATCGTTACTACTCCCTTCCATTTCACTTTATGCATAAAGATTTAAAAGAGGGTTAAACAAATGAAACCTCTACCTTAGCATGAGAGAGGTCGTAGCCCGTTGTTTTCTGCTTAGTGATGGCACAGTTTCGTATGCTGTGGTGAATTGCAAGTTTCCCCCTGCGATCGATGGTGTCGTGCTGGCACCGGCACCGGTACCAGTATTCCGGACGTTTTCTCTGGAAACCCGTCGTGATGAATACAAGGGTCAGGGATAGAATAGCGGTACGGTGCATAACTAAAATGTCAATACTCGAATAGTCGTGGTGTATCTGAGAAGCACGATTCTGATGGAATCTCTATTCCCCCTTGCCTTGATAGATGAGGTACCCGGTCTCCAGCTCAATGCACCACCAAAAAAAGAGAAACTTTCTGTCAAGCAGTGAAAGGTTTGCGTTTCTAGGCAAGTTGGTTGCGGCTTACAACTAATTTTGGCCAAAATCAACACCGATGCCCCCCGCGCCGTACCATTTCCTTTGTGCTTGACCCTTGTATCGGTATCGCACCCCCCTCACTACCATATCCACCTACTGTAGCTGTCCAGTACGCTAAACCTTGAGAATAACTTCCCTTCGCCTGACTCGGCTTCTTCACTCATCACTTACTCAACTGATGCGTTGTTTCGCTCCCAGGGCAGGGAAGAAAGAAAAAAATAGGAAAGAAAAAAAGTAAACACCACCCCACCAGTAGAACCGATGTCAGAGTGCAAGTACGACTACGGTATCATAGACAGATCCATGCGCGACGCGAGGATAAGCTTGCCAGTTGGCTGGCCGATCACCCGGCTGTTGCTGCATGTTCCTGAAACGAGTGGGTGTGAGTGAACTGTTGCTTGTAACCCCGTGCTCGGGCACAACGGGGAATACTAGTACGAGTACAATAACGGTAGGGCACCGCAGCGTTTTTAAGGCGAAGTCTGGGGGAATCACATGGGATGCGCGGCGGTTAGAGAGAAAAGAGCCTTGGGAGAGATAAACATCGTATTATGGTATTCCAATGGGACGTGTTCTTGTTTACTGTCGGTATGGAAGATATGGATGAGGCGAGGCGAGGAGCGGGGGAGGGGGAGAAGGCAGAATGTCTTTCCTTCTTTCTTTCCTATTTTATTTTCTTCTTCCTCTTCTTTCTCCATCTCATTGAAGATGAAACGGCCAGCGAAGGGAGGGTTCAAATACAAGTGAGTTAAGTAAGGATGGATGGATGGGTGGATGGATGTGTTTTCTTGATGAATTGTTGGCTGGTCGGATGTGTAGATGGAAATGCTTGCGACATGCAGGATTCAACGGTCGGTGAGTTTGGAATTTGGGGCTAGTGGGGTGTGTGGGGGGTGTGTGTTTGTGGCGGTATCATACGGTTGTTTTTTGGGGCGACAAAAAGTTAGTTGAATCATTGGTGTCTTTGCTGGACCTATTCTGGGTTTTGCCTTTCTCCCCTTCCCTCTTCCTGGTCAGCCACGTCCGATCTCCCCGCCTCTTCCCTGTAGGAATAAAAATAAAAATGAAAATCTATTTATTTATTCATTTTTTTCCCTTTCTTGAGCTTTGGGTTGTGCGCAGCACCAGTGCTCGTGCTACTACTCCCCTATGTGCGGTTTAGCTTTGTTGTAAGAGATGTTGTGCGCTATGGTAATTGTTTCTTCTTTGCGCGTCGAGCACTGCACCACAGCAGCCTCTTCTTTTTTTTGACCGCCCCCTCTACTAGTACTCGAGTGCAGTACTAGTAGACTAGCAACCAACCACTTATCACAACCCATTAGAACCCGTTCTGCATATTACTCGCAAACAATGGCCTTTTGTAACTACAGTACCGGTAATCTGTTTGGATACCGTACCGATGGAGAGAGGGTTGTGTGTCCCTTTTTCTACGAGTACTACTCCTCCCAGCCAACCATTTGCTTCTCCCCCCCCCCTTCCTCACTCCCACATCCTTTCAGTTGAACCCCCCTCAAAAGTCTCTCTTCCCTGGTTTCTTCTGCACCTTACCTCCTATCATAGCCTTTCCTGGGCACCCTTCCCCATTTCAAGCCCTCTCAAACTCCCGTCGCTTCCCCTTGTCCTCGAGTCGACTGCCGCCCTGCAGGGCTTGGCTTGGCCAGCAGTTCGAATCGCTTCCCTTTTACATCCCCTGATAGGCTGTCACTGTTCACCTTGCAGGTATTCTGCATAACCAGTGCCTACGTGTTCGTCGAGATCTTGGGGGAGAGAAGAGGGCAGGAAGAATAGGATAGGAGGAAAAACTCAGGGCAGGAGAAGTGTGGGAAGAAGAGGTAGGGGGAAAAAGGAAAAAAAGGAAAAAGTGAAAGAAAAGTGAAAAAAGCAAAGGGAAATAGATCCTGCCAGCAAGAGAGAGTCTAACACGCTACACGCATGCACTCGTCTGTTGCTCGAATCGACGACAGCAATAGCTCCAATTGTTTGCCCTGATTCTGTTTTTCTTTTCTCGAATTGGGGAAAGTTGACGGGTCGGATCGTCGAATTCTGTCGTTCTCTTGAACCATTGTCACCGATTATCAATACTAGTGTTATCAATATTTACTGTCATCGACCATTGTAACATTATCATGTACTTCACCAAACAAGCTTGAGGAAGAAAGTGTTTTCTCGCAAGGAAAGCATGAGCGGGCTGCTCGGGGAAGATATATCCATCCGCTACCGTTACCTGCACTACTAGTATCATCACTGCCGCCATCACCATCAAGGACATCATTACCATCATCATCAGCATCATCACCGTTTGCATCAAAATCCACCCTGGGTGGTACTCGTCCACCCAGGTCTATCACCACCACCAATATCAGCAGAAGCACTAGTGCGCTACTCCCTAGATTGCTGCTCATCTTTGCTCACTGCCAATTGTTTTCACACTCCACTCTGCTCTTCATCCCACTTCTTCGTCCTTCTCCGAGTCTCACAAGCTTTTTACGCCTCCTCCCCCCTCCTCCTCCAGAAACTCCCCCCTCGGGTCCACTACTACTGCTGACGTCGGCGTGGTCATTCTTTTCAACACCCACCACCACTACCACCACCACCCCCATTTGAGCGAACCACGTCAATCCCCTACCACAACCTTGACACATCCTGTTCCTCCTCACACCCACGACAACCACCCACACCACTCACCATTCTCGTCTGCCTCTCCCTGCTACTACTGCTGCTGCTCTACCTTCCCTCCCCTCCTCATCCTCCTCCTATATATCCACAAGCCCGTTTCGTCTTCCATTTCCTTTCCCTCTTCATCAAAGAAGAGGCTATCTACTAGCCATCATACGTGCTCATCCCTCCCCACGGACTCCTGCCGAGTTACTGCTCGCAGCACATCATCACCTGCACCATCGTCATCACCGTCTCTCTTCCACCTGCATCACTGTTGCCCTTCTCCTCCCTCTCCTCTATCATTCCCTCCTCTCTCGCTCTTCCCATTGTATACGTATAACCCTGACCTCCGCTCCTGCCTTCACAATTGAGCCCCCCAAGAAAAAGACCCCAAGTCTTCCCCACCTCCTCTACCTCTTCAAGATGTTTGACCAACTCTTCTCGAGGAGGAACTCTGAGGTTGAGCACACTTCCCCAACACGCGAGAGCGGGACTCCCGTGTCACCCCATATGCCCATAAGTCAGTGCATTGCTGGAGAAGTAGCAGGGATTGGTATTTCGATTGGGTATTGCGATTCCCCCCCTCTTCCCATCATTTCAGTCGAGTCAATTGTGGCTGCTAAACCCTGGTATGAGGATTTTCCGGACTACAGTTTAATTTCCGTAGGACCTAGAGATGGAAACGAAGAGGAGCACTCTTCCTCCGCCGGACACACCCGAGGTTGGAACGCCAGCGGCTTCCTCGCTGCTATTTGTGGCATCGGCATTGCCCTGTCCTTCTGGACCCCAAAGAACTTGTGGGTGATTATGGGTGGCTTTGGCCTGAGGCGGGAAAAGAGACAGAAAGCACGAGAACAGGTTCGTGTCCAGGCTAGGGAAGACGTCTTTGCCCACGAGCGTATCGGGACAAGGTCGGGGGGGAAGGGTAAGCAACGAGCCATCGAGGCTTCCGAATCCGAGGGCGAGTCCTCCACCACCTTGGGAGAGTCGACCCCGCTGCTTGCCGGCCCACCCGTCCCCTCTTATAACAGGATTGAAGTGTACGATCCGGACGAGGAGCCCAAGCCCACTTTTAACCGTGGTGATCTCGAATCGGCCCCGGCTTCCCCATTAACCCCCGCCGAAAACTTGCTTACCACTATTGAAGAGGACATTGAGCCCCGATCGTTGCCGAGAGGCTCGGGTTTCCAACTTCCTGAGCGCAAGTTGCAGACCGAGCAGCCCATCCTCGAAGGCCCTGAGGCCGCTGAGGTGGCTACCCCGGATTCCGAGGGCCAGTGTCCCTTCCACGTTCGCAAGAACAGCCTCCAGATCCAGCCTCTCCCGGCCTCGATCGTCATCCCCACCGAGAAGCCAGCTTCCATCAGGAGGCCCAGATCTCAGGAGTCTATCGCAGGCTCACCCCCGAAAGATTCACCATCTTCATCTTACCGATCTCGCTCGCTTCCCCGTGCTTTTGCCATGCGTGATGCAGGGAGGAAGCGGGAGGATGAGGGGGAGGACGAAGAGAAGGAGGAGAAGAAGGCTGAGGAGCCAAAGGCAGCGGAGCCCGAAGTTGTCGAGGCTGTTCCCGAGCCCATCCAAGCAGAGGAACCCGAGAAGGAGGAGAAGAAGGAGAAGAAGGAAGATAAAGAGGAGACTCCGGCCTTCAACCTTATTCCCGCTACCCCTGTCGCCATTCCCCAGGAGGTTCGCGATGCTGCCGAGGCTGCCTCGAAGGAGGCTCAAGATGACAAGGCTTCGGCCGAGGAGGACAAGAAGGACTATCGCAGGACTTTGAGCGATAGCGCTAGCATTAGAAGCAGGGGGCACTCGAGGGCCAACTCCCTCTCGGACTTGAAGGAGGAGCCGGAGGAGCCTGTCGCGCCTGCTAGGGGTAACAGTGGTTCTTTGACTGTTGACTACAAGGGCAAGCAACCCGCCACTTCTGACGAGGACGATATCTCGATTGTAGACCACCCCGTCTCCGCTAGTCCCGACCAACTCTCTATCAACGAGGAGGCGAAGAAGACCGAGGAGCCCAAGGCCGAAGAGCCCAAGCCAGCTTCCGTCGTCGACTCCCCATCCCACGGACCCCCACCATCCCGCGGTGGAAGCTTCATGGATGACGGCAAGTCCATCAGCTCGCAAGACCCCAAGTCCAGCCCTAGCCGCAAGGGATCTTTCCGCCGCATGGTTTCCGGTCTCCCAACTCGCCAGCCATCCAACGATGCAATGAGGAAGGAGGGCTCCCTCAGGAGGTCACTGACTTCGGTGATTCCGGGTGGAAAGTCGAAGAAGAGAGACAAGTCAGCGCCTCCATCATCGGCATCTTCACAGATCCTCAAGCCAGGTGAGCCAACGCCCCCACCTACTCCCCCGGATACAAGGGCGTCGAGAGACGAGGCAAGACCGTCTTCCCGCCGCTCAGAGAGATCAATTGCACGATCCATGAGCTGGAACAATGCCATCTCAAAATTGTCTTCGAGCGATAAGAAGCGAAACATGGTTGCTAAGCAGGCTTCAGACACTGAGGCATCTGCGGGCTCCAAGTCGACTACCGATGTCCACGAGGCTGTTAAGCCATCCGGCGAATCCATCAACACCGCCTCCCCGGTCGCCGGCCCTTCATCCGACGACGCAGAGGGCACGAAAGTGGAGGAGGAGAAGCCGAAGCCAGCAGCCCGCCGGGCGAGCTGGTGGGGCCTTTCAAAGGAATTGAAGAAGAAGAATAGCTCTGCAAAGTTGGATAAGGGTGAGGAAGGTGCCACCAGACCTGGTACCGCTACTTCTACCGCCGCCCCTGGGGTAGCACCCGCTACCCCCGAAGGAAAGGGAAAAGAAGTCGAGCGGCCGGCTGAGATCACCACTGACGCCACTCCCGCTCCCGCTCCCGCCGTTATTCCCACAGAGGGGGTTGCCAAGTCCGACACCCCCGCTACCGCTACTGTTGAACCCACCACTACCGAAGCCCCCGCCGCCCCTTCACCCCCAAAGCTCAGAGGACGAGTAAAGTCAATAATGGCCTGGCGCAGCAACAAGTCATAAATATGCCGAATTTTTCCTACTTTTTATTTTATTTTAACACGGCACAATCACATAATTCACGATACGAAAGCTTTATTGATTTGATTTGATTTGATTTGACTGATTTAACCCCAAATTGCAAATAGCGCCCATATAAAGCGTGCATTTTTTTTTTATATTTTATTTCTTTATCATGATTTCATTTTTCTCATTTTTTTTTTTTAATTTCTTTTGTGCGGCAAGATTGAAACGAACCGAACGGAGCAGAATGGACGAGAGGACGATTCTTGTATAATAGTACGGTGTTGTGTCTTTTTTATTTATTTTTGTCTACATTTTCCATTTTTCCTCCTCTTGGGTATCCATCTAGTTTGCTCTTGGTTCCTCGCATAGCAACGATGTAGAGGTGCATCGCATGGGGTTTTCTTTTGCTCTTTTTTTATTTCATTTTATTTCTATTTATTTTATTCTTCCATTAGTTTGTTGCATTCGTTTGGGGGAGTTTTTTTTCATGATTCCTTTTTTATTTTATTTTATTTCTCGCTCTTGTCTATCACAACCTGAAGTATGGATGGATGATATGGATTTATGCACGGAATTGAGCTATTATCAAAGCGAGTTTGGCGGAGGACTTTTTTTCTTTTTCCATTCGTTAAGGATTTTTTACATCACATCAATGAATGATCGTATGGAGATTATTGGGTCATTTGTGGTCACTCGTAAGAATCGGCTCTGACCGCCATTTTGTGGGGTTATTAAATGGTGCTTTTTTAGTGTAATAGATGAATAAACTATTCTACCGACAAGTCGGCATGGAGTTTCTACATCAATTGGATTGGGCGGGATTGGATCGAGGCCGGGCTTTTATCACCATCATTATTGTCCTAGGGTAGTTTTAATGTCTGTGCTGTGTGGGGCTCGTGGGGA
>QOVD01003867.1:24810-42492 GCA_003521225.1 Tuber microsphaerosporum | reverse complement strand
ACTCAGTTGGGGATCAAGAATGATACGCAGGTTAGGTTCCTGCTCTGACAGCTGTGCGAACCTCTTCCTGGCTGTAAGATACAGCTGAATAAATAGGGATATACCTTGTAGCATCTCGGTAAGAGATGCAATCAATGCTGCATCCAGCGCTGGCGCTCTTGCCGATCTCAGTAGAGCTGCCTTAGCTGGATCATAGAGATACATCTGCGAGTACAGAGCATCTCGGCCCCCCGGCTGAACCAGGGGACCCTGCTGGTGATAGACAGCACCATGAATTTGGAACAGCTGAAAGCCCTCTCCAATAATGCCTGTACGGTCATCTGCATTGTAGCCGATGGATGTAAAGGCAAACAGGGAATTCCAGTGACGGATCCCCTGTCGGAACAACCTTGACTGACTATCTTGCCCAGTCATCAAGGAGTTCAGAGGTTCAGGCAAAGCCCTCATCCTCTCCACCATCGCATCCCCGTGCTTGCAACAGGCCTCAAAGGTCCCTGCCCTAGCACGGTGTGCATTTTGCAGCTTCTCCGCCTGCCAGTGCAATGCATGGCAAGCACTGCAAACCAGGTTCATGCGACCCAGACTATGCGCCATCCATTCAGAACGGCGCTCTATAAAGGCTGTGGGAACAGAAAGAAAGTTCTGGCCCACAGCCTGTACTGCTTCTGGTGCAGCAATATTTTCTACTGCACCTTGAGCAGCTTGTCCCTGATGCCTAGGATCCCGCCGCCTCGTCTATGCAAATATATTTTAGTTAGCCTTGAATCAACAAGATAAAATATCGTATACATAAGACAGTGGGTTTCTTACCAGGCATCCCCTACAGGTTCTCCGGCGGTTGCCTCGGGCATCAAGATCGAACTCTTGAGGTTCTCTGTCTCGCCGACAGGTACTACACCTATGACTCTCCATCTTTTCTTGTTTCAGTATCTACTCTTAATTTGTATGAATTGATAAAGCAAGGGGCAATAGAGCACAAAGAATACCTTAAAAGTGATGTAGAAGAGGAAATGGAGAGTGGTTGGTTGATAAGTGTAGTAGTAGTGGTAGGTGGTGACGATTGTTTAAAGAAACTAAACTCTTTGTTAGCAACCGTCTCTGACAAGAAATAAGATGGATAGGGGGTATCAGAGAAATCTGCGTTGTAGAAGACGCTAGAAGGAGAAAAGAGTTTGGTGTGAGGGAGTGGGGAAGAAGAGCAAGAGAGAGATGAGTGAATAGGAATAGTTGTAGTGATAAAGAGGGGAATTCAGAGTAATAAAAGAAGTTGTATGTTGAAGTAAAAAAGAGAAGATTGATGCGTTGATGAGAAACCAATGGGGGAGGGATGATGATTATATTGATTTGGAGTGGTGATGCCAAGCCATGTTCGAGTTTTTTGTGGGGGTACTGTGCCTTGTAGTTTGTGCAGTCACAACACAGAAAATTCCTACCCTTATCGGATGATCTGTGATTTATCTGTTCATCAGATCGGACATTTTGATAAGTACGTACAGTACATATAGATGTTCGAGTCTGTACCGAGTACTGAAGTATACTTCCCCTGCGTATCTGCGTTCCCGACATAACTCCCGAACCGACATAACCCCCGCCTCGAGTTTACCTCGCTATGTCCCAGGGGGGGTGTTTTCGCACACACCAAAGTGGCTGACCAGCAAAAAACATTAGAAAATTGGTGAGGTCACAAAGTAGTGTGTGCGAAAATACCCCCCGTGTGCCTTGTAACGGGGTAAGGAGATATTCCTGATCGGCGGTGTCTTTGCCGGTTAACTGAATTGATCGATTAAACCCGACAGCCCAATACTAGATTCGGCTCAACATCGGATCTTTACTTTAGGGGTACTGAAATTCCAACCTCCAAAAGCTCCGAGTATGTCCAAAAATTATGCGGGTGTTGAAAGAAGGACTAGGAAAACCTACGAGAAATTATTTCGATTCGGGAACTCAAGTATCGTATACCTATGGTTTTGCAAAGCGTTTGAGCAGCGCATAATTCCGAAATCGTGGGACACGCCAAACCCCATGATGAAATGAAAAATGAAAAGGGCTCTTCAACGGGGGAAAAGGTTACCTAAAGAAGTAATTTTATAAAACCCAAGCAGTCTTTCTGGAATCTGGATACTTTCATGGGGCGATTAAGTGAGGAGGCCGCAACGTAGCCCCAGAATTAAAATCTGACGTTGAGCCGAATGTGGCGTTGAGCTCTCAAGCACATCGTCGTCAAGCACAATACTACCGGTAGCACGAGTGCTACCGGAAATACGGAGGAGTTGCTGCAAGATTAGAAACTGCTCGCTTGTTACATAATCTCGGTAGGAACCTTGGCACGGTTACTTGCTTGTTGCGCAGTTTCACTTTTGGGCGCGGAGCAAGTATCATACCGCTCCAGTCTGACACAGGTATGCAAAACGGTAATCATGGCGCCACCCGGTGTTACCAACTGACTTCTGCATCTTCCACCAGTCTCTAACACTCTCTGGCTTTCAGCGCTGAAGCCCGCTTGCTTTGTTATCCCCGGTACACTCCCGTTCGCAAAGTCCTTGCTCAAAAAAAGGTATCACGACACTGTCTTGGCGGCAACAAAAGTACTGGTACAAGATGTTTCCCTCATTGCCAGTCCTCGCAAGAGATCTACTCCATCAAAATACACGTAAACTTTGTAGCTACCACTTGATATGACCACTCTGTTCCTTAATCACTGCAGCATACTTTCTGTGAGTCAATCTAAAGTCTGTTACTGTATCTAGAACTAGAGATGTTTAGCAGAAGATTGTCCTAGTACTTCCGTTGCCGCCAAGACATTGCCACAATACCTTTTTTTGAGCAAGGACTTTGCGAACGGGAGTGTACCGGTATTATACTCATGGACACTGGCTAGTATTGTACAGCCAGTACAATATACCGAATTGAGCCAGTATCGAAGCCGAGCACAATCCACCAAATGGTCCGGAAAGTGCCCCCTCGAAAACGCCACTTAGCTACTAGACCTTTGACGCAAGGCGACTATAAATAGAGAAAGTCCTGTACTCGAGTACTAGTACAGCCCAAAAAAAAACAAAGCCCTTCAAGGGCCCCCAACAGAACACACGAGTACATCTCAAGTGCTGCTTCCTTTTTCTTTCCCCTCCCCCACCTCCACATGATCACCTTATGTATCTGGTTATCGCACAATGTAAGGAGCATGAGTTTGAAAAGAGAACTCCTGTGATTTTGCGGCTATGTGCAGACAGAGAGAGATGGCATTGCCCGTAAAGTGTTACAAGCAATAGGTAAGCACCCGAACACACGGTTAGAAAAAACGCACAACTATCTGAATTATAAATTGAACATACCTCCGGTACAGCCGTGTGCCAAAAGTTCTGATACCCCAGCTGGTAACTTATACCGGTACAATAATGCTCGAATACCGGTACCGTAACTACTCTGGAGATAGAGACCGTTGCCAAGGGAGTGATTCGCAATAATATACTACTTTTAAAACCAAGTTGGACTGTCTGAGCAGACAACTCGGCTCTCTAGCCAATCAGCAAGCCAAACCAGGGTTGATTTCCCGTCCGCTTTGATGTTTTTTCGTCTTTTTCTTCCGCACAGAGTATAGCTCAACGCAAGAAAAGTTTCACCTCCCCTTGGCAACGGTCTCTATCTCCAGAGTAGTTACGGTAGTATAGCTCTTTTGTGTTACCGTATTGTGCCAGCTAGCGTGCCAGAACTTTTAGCACACTGTTGCACAGAAGATATTTAAATCGGCGACATTCTGGGTTGGTTGATTTAATACAAGTACGACCTTCGGCCGATCAATAGAGTCCTGGTTTTCTTGGTCTGTGGTGTGATAAGCCTTCTATCGATTCATGATCATCTGAAATGCCACCCAATGCACCGCAGCTGTGTTTGAAGGAGGTTCAGGCAGCCATGACAGCTGACACCGCAGTATGGTGCTTGCGATACAGCACTCTAGTACAAGTGGTTGCTGTAATTCCTAGCTAAGAGAAGTGCGAAGAGAAGCTTGTTTTCTGGAGTCAGTGGATGTTGACGCTCCTCAGTTGCCTTCTGCTCAGAGTGAAAATTTCCCTCTATCATGCCGCATCAGAGGTACCTGAATATCGCAGTCTCTACCTACCACTGGTCGTAAGTGGCGGACAAATTCGTCAGGATCGCCCGACTGGCGATTTCCAAAAGCATCACTGGGCTACCATAAGAAACTCTTCCGATTCGCTACCTCGGTCAGTCCAGCAGGTTTGGCTTTCCAAGTTAACAGAATTGCGTATACAAGCTAATGAAATCTAACACGTCCTGGAGGCTGGCCTAACATCGTGACAAGAAAACACTGACCCTTCTCAAGACCCTTTATCTCTAAATCCGGAGATCAGAGACATGCTGGAGATAGCGAGTCACGTGAGTTTTTATAGTATTCTAGTGTGGAGGGGGAGAAAGGAAACCGAGTGATATCGAATGGACAGAATACCGCTACGGTAGAGAATCTATCCCCATCGATCTAAATTATTCAGTAAAATGACCAGTTTGGCAAACACAGTCAACAAGCAATTCCAAGGTTCCAGAGAGCAAAAAGGACACAGGATTTGCTCCCCGCTCTAATATCAGCAGGGGGCCCCTACAGGGATCAGCCGGCCCACCGGTGAGGAAGGGGCTTTGAGCGAATTAGAAGTGGTCTTCGGTAGATGCACGAGCCCACCAAGGATGCTATACGAGCGGTGGTAGAGAGAATCGAATCGCCCATAGTTTTACGCGAGAGGCCTGATCCCGTATCCTACCGGCAGGGCAATTTTCCCTAGCATCCAGAATCAGGGAGAGAAAGGCCCTTTTGCTTGTACTCGAGTAGACTACTGTAAAAGAAATGCCATAGTCTACTTTAGGTTAAGGATTTGTTGCTACCGATATTGTACCGTACTCGAGCGATGTACCGTACTCGAGCACGCTAGGACCAACTCCCACCCTAAAGAATCTTTAACTCGACAAGGTTCAACCTTTCGCAGATATCCTATGAGTACAATACGAGCGCTTGCACTTGGGCACTTTTGGTAATATGGTCCGGTCACTGACCGGAACCAGGTGAAGTAACAGGTAGACAGATTGACGGTGCCAAGCTTCCTCTGGATGTTTAGAAGCACAGGATCTTCGCCCCAACTTGCTTTGACGGGGGCGTTCTTCAGATTACGGTGTGAGTGTGCAATGTGGTTGGTCCCATCACCCCCACCCAGCATAAAAACCGGATTCTCTACTCTCTAACTTATCCCCCTGCTCCGCCACTATTTGATTTTGCATTAGCGATTAGATATCCTTTGCATAGGAAACATGTTATTCAAGTGAGTTAGAAATCCGAGAGAGGGACTGACGCGCTGGGAGTGTAAATACCATAGCTTGGTAAAAACCGTTAGGGGCTAGTACGTTCAAATAAGATTTTTATGTTGGCTAGGCCAACTCTTTATAGCCTGGACTAAACCTTTCGGGGCGCTGATCTGAGCACAATTGTGTGTTTCGCCCCAGCCGCTTCTTATTTCAACGTCCCAACTTAGCGCCCGACGGTTTTCACCAGGTTGTACGGTAGATAGGTGGAGCCGCTGTTGCTATATTTGCATACTGTCAGCTACAGACTGCCAGTATTGCTCGTACTATGCGATAGAGTAAAAAGCACGAGTAATGATGGAATCAGACACTGAAGTCTATGCTAGTCGTGGGGCTGTATGGGCCGCTGGCTTTTCTCCACTTCTTCCCTTGAAATATCAGTTCCTGATCAGTGGAGAGGCTTAAAACCTTATACTGCTTCGACACTCCGGTATTTAGGTATAATAATGTGTATTACGTGGAATGGTGTCATAGCCGCGTTGAGATTCTGTTGGAGCCCTGGTGCCTCTGCCCGTGCGAATTGCCGCCCAATCACGAAAAAAGCCTCTCGAGATCCGGATATTTTGGTCATGATAGTCTGCTGAGTATTCAGAGGTCACGCCCGCCCGCGCAAGGGGTAGTCTAAAATTTGAAGGGGGAGGAAGGAGGTTTTACACCTTGTTAAAACCCGCATCACACTTGATACTTGTCACCAAGAGATGCCAGACTGTAACACTGACTGGCATTTGACCCCCTTAGAATTCCCTGGTAACGAACCAGCCTGCAATGTAGGTCTCTGGGTTAATCACGGTTATCCCGAGGCATATATCTGCTACCGGTAGCTCTTATTCTATTATACTTTCTCCCTCTTTCGACCCACCAGAACTCTGAGACGCTGTTAGGTAGACAGAAATGGCAATCGATATGATACCCAACCTTTAGAGTTAGATAATCAAGGATTAGTGCGTGCATTTAATCCTATAATAGCCACCAACGAACCTTTTTCGTGTCTAGCCAATATTACAATTTAGTCCCCAACACCACCCTAGATGAATAAGCTACTTTTGCAGGTACTATTCTCAACAGCAAATCACAGCACTTATTGATGAAAGGTAGGAAGGAAGGGAAGGCTTAGCCCGGATTGAGACACACCCTCACTGCCTTGCGGTACTGTTTGTATGAGTACAATGCCCAGAAAATCTTCTACGGTACTGTGCCCAACGGCCTGCGAGGGAATCATTTCTTCACCTTGATCTTCCTTTCCTTCCCCTTTCCCCTCTCAAACTTTGAGTCTTGCCTCTAGTCTCCTCCTTTTTTTTTTTTAACCTTCGCACATCCTCTTCACCTTTCTTCCTTTTTATTTCTTCTATTATCCCTGTCGGAACGCCAGCTGCCGGGAGCGAGTGGGCGAGGGAGCTACTAGTAAGTAGAGGAAGGAAACAAGCAAGTGAGCCGTGAATAATTGGATGCAACACCGGAGACAAAAAGTCTAATACTGCGGCCTTTGACCAGTACTTCCTTATGCGATGGCGCGATACCCTTCATTGGTAACAGGTTCGCTATTATGGCTCTCAACGTTGAGCGGTTTATCAGTTTCTCAGTCGGGGTGGACGCTGGATCCCCAGAAACATCTTTGCCAGATGGCTAATCATATGTGTTCGTGTCCTTGGTTCCAACTTTGTTCCTTGTTCCACTCTGCCCTAAAACTATCCATTATTCACCATGGGTTTTACTGACAAGTTATTTGCAATTCGACAGCGACCGTGGTCAACAGTACCATATACACCATCGGAGGGACAGCATACTACTGGACTCCAAAATCTACTCCCGGTTCACAAACCTCTTCCAACAATGGTTCCGCCTATATCTTGAAAACAAGTAGTAAGCTATCTCCCCTCCTCCCTCCCCCAACCTCTAGATCATGCCAAGATTTTATTGCTTCATGCATTAACAAATTTCCGCAGATTCATTCCTACGAGCCCTCGACCTCTCGGAACCTGAGAACTTCGAAGCCCAATTCTCGGATACAGCGGAGGTAATCTCCGAGCTTCCCTTCGCGATCCCACACGTCAAGCTCGGTGCAGTCTGGGCGGACCAGAACAAAATATACTACTGGGGTGGAGAACTAGAGGTAGAACCCGTATACCAGAACGGGGCGTACCAGAATAAGACAAGGGAGTTTCCAGACCCAATGAAGTACTATACTTATGACCTCAGCCAGCCGAAGGGGTCGGGGGAGTGGGAAACAGTCTCGATCTCAAAGGGGGGAAACGATTCGTTGGCCGTTTCCCCGAGCCTGGGCTCATACACCTACTCTGCTGAGGCAAGAAAGGCATTCTACCTTGGGGGGATGTCCTCCAGGGGTGAGCTAAAGAATAGGGACGGGTCGAATGGGACTAGGGCTGGGAGTAAGTCGTACTATGTGGACTCGATGGTCGTGTACGATGCTGCCCAAAATGTATGGAATAATGAGACTGTCGTGAGGGAGTTGAATGATATGGTGGATGGGGTTATGGTGTATGTTGCAGGTGTTGGGGAGAAGGGTATATTGGTTAGAATCGGGGGGGCTAATACAAATGATGACTTTGTGGGTGTTCCCTTGATTACCCGTTATATGTTTTCCTAGGGAAGCTGTACATGCATAACGATTAACTCGAGGAAGGAGGAGTTTCGCTAACATAGATATTTCCCTAACACAGATTAGCTTCGATGCCGTCTTCGTCTACGACATCGCCACCAACACCTGGTACCGCCAACCAACTACCTCCAAAACAAAGATCTTCCCGGACAGCCGCACGGGGGGGTTCTGCGCCGGAGCAGTCGCAGCCCCAGACAAGACCAGCTTCCAGATCTACGTCTATGGGGGATTAAATGGCGACACCCAGATAAAGGGCACCTGGGCCTTGACAATGCCCTACTTCCAATGGATCCCCGTGGGCTCCTCTGGCGAGCCAGAGCTCGGACGCTGTTCTACAACGTGCCAGACTGTCGGCGGACAACTTGCTATGGTCCGTGGTCGCGCGAATGCGAATGCGATAAATCGAGGCGATCCGAATGGTGGGTCGTACTTCTACGATATGACGAATCTCACCTGGTCCCTTAAGTATCAGCCTTCAGAGTACCAGGTGCCGAAGACTATCTCCGATGTTATTGGTGGGAAGTAAGTTTTAACTCCCCTCCCGTCCGCTTCGTTTCCTATGCCGTGTATAATGGGAGCTAACGGTTACGGAAAGTGGGCAAGGCGGCGCCACTGCCACCAGTCCAACAGACGACAAAAGTTTCGCAGAAGGCCTGGGTAGGCTCTTCGCCGCCGCAGCAGCCAACGTCACTCATTCCCCCAACCCAAGCACCTCCCCCAGCCCCGGTAACAGCAATGGCGGAAGTTCTAACTCAACTGGCGCAATCGCCGGTGGTGTCGTTGGCGGTGTCGCGGGTCTTGCGATTATCGGGGCGGGAATCTGGATGCTCTTGCGTCGTCGTCGTAGAAGCGCGGATCTCTCCATGGAAGGCGGAGCTATAGTTGGAAGTCAGGAGAACTCACTCATGGGAACGCACAAGGGCCCGCTGGCACCGAATTACGAGGGAGGTTCGCCAGCGAGGTACGAGATGGATAGCGTACCTATACAAAGCCCGGTACATGAGCTAGATAATACGGTAGCACAAGGAGGAACACACAAATAGAAGTCTTATAAAAGGGAAACGGGTGGTTGGCTAATGGGAAGGAGAATTTGCTATTAACCTAACTGCATCAGTAGGAACTATCTTGATTTATATAATGGATGCTATGTATGATATTTAGTTTCCTTTCCTCTTCGCTTCTTAGCATCCCATTTATATTCGGGCGTTGTAAATTATCACTGGGATCGGGCGTTGTTTTTTTCCTCTCTGCAAAAATTCCGTCCCAAAACAGCCGACTCTTCACAGGCCCATAGTAACCGTAAGAACTCGAATACCGGTCATTGGACCCGTGCCAGGACGTCCAAAATTCCCTCCTCTAGAAAAGGGGCGAAAAACACACCAAAAGACCCGCTCTCCAAGACAAATGGAAAGGGGGGAGCACCAGACTTTTACCTTCAAGTTCATAAAAGAGGCAACTCCAACGTCCTAGCACACGGTCCAATTATTCGAGTTCTTACGGTACCGTACTACCTACTCGAGTACGACACTTTAACTATCTTCGCGATGGGAGGACATAAAACCTAAACCCATCTAAAACCTGTCAAACCGCCATCCACACACACAACCGTTATCATCGTTACCGTTACCGTTGCTCGGCCCTAAGTTGGCCGTTGTCCCCGAACCGTAGTTACTGGTACTATACAGTACCATTACCGTACCCGAGCAATAAGCTTAAATGCCTAACCGTATGACACGATATGATAGGAGGGGGGAACTCAGCCTCAGTCTCACATCCCTTAATAATATTATTATTATGATGCATACCTGAAACAGTCAGTAGAGAGAGAGATCGACAGACAAACTACTGGCAACCTATGGAAAGTTTCTCGGCGGCGAACGAGAGCACTACCATGACGTTAGACGACTAAAACTGAGCGGGAAAGTTTTTTCCTACGGTGAATTAGATAAAGTGAATGTTTCATCATTTCACAGAGGAAGGCACAATTAGATTACTGTGCTGTACTAATTAGTATTATACTCTCGGTTGAACGATGTTTGTGAACATGACTATAGCACTAACTTAACTTGATAGTCTACGGTACTAGTACCGTGCTCGAGTACTGCACAGAATGCAAGACCAACCGCGCCCACAAGCGCCGTCCAATTGCCACTATCATACAGGGATCCAAGTTACGGTACTTGACGCAACCTAATCGTTGACGAGACTATCGTAATGGTGGGGTGGTGAGCGGGGTTTACCGGTAAGGTAAGGTATTGACTCAGACAAACCGGTAACCGGTAACCGGCGCTACATGTGGCATTGCTATTATTAAACGCGGCACTGCATCAGAAGCAGGGGGCCACAAGCCAGCCAGCCAGCCAGCCACGCGAACAACATCTCCCCTCACTCGGACAGCTAAACTTGGATGTGGCAAAGTTTTTGCTGAGCCTGATATAGTACCGTACTCGAGTGCTTTTACTGGTAAATTTAAGTTGGTATAATATGATGTTTGCAAAGTGAAGCGAAGGGATCATGGGGGTGATTTTCTCGTAGTATGATATTATGGTGAATTAACCGATTAGTTATATACCCGTCCATTATGCTAGGTGGTCCGGAATTTCCTTCCTCCTCTGCGAGTGGAAACGCTAAAAACGCCTGCTCTCCTGGGCGGAGTAAAAATAAAAAAAAGAAGAGAATATTAGGCCTTACTGAGTGGGGTGGCTCCAACGTTCTGGTATAGCACAAGGTCCGGTTACTCACGGTGGTAAGCATTGCGGGAAGGAGGGGTGGGAGAATAGGGGAGGAGAGTTGGGCGGAGAGATGAGAGGAGGTAGGGAAGGAAGATTGATATTTTTCAGTACCAGAGAGGAGAGTACAGTTGAGCAGAAGCTACCAAGCTATGCCATCGTTTCAGGCCTTAAGATACCCGTACGCGAGTGTTAGATAATCTAACTATCTTAAACCTGAATTTCACGGGGAAATCAGTGTTGGGGCAGGACATGGTATGATAGGAGAACGGCCAATGCAATAATAAACTAGCTTTTTTGTCGACAAGGAAGAAAAGGAAAAAGGAAGACATCGCTAAACAATGAATGGGTTGATGGAGCAACAGCAGCACAATTTGCCGAACACAGCATGAGGTTATTAAAGGAGAGTAGAACAACAACAGCATCAGGGGATCCATTGAGAGGGTGTGAGTTTAAAAGGTACTCCCAGCAAGTCTGCTCGCAGCATTCTTCGCATCCAACCTATCCTCATCACCCATTCCCTCCTCTTCTTCTTTTATAGCGCCGGGAGCTGGGGCTATAATCGCCGCGCCCCCGTTCAAGACTTCCACTCCCCGATTCACGCCAGCGACCCTCTGCACACCACTCCAAGCATCCCCCCGAGGCCCTTGGCTCGTCGCTAAGCTCGCTCTCCGACTGGCCGGGGGCGCATCACGACCTAGCCTACTCAGTCCGCCGGACTGATCGATGGCCCTGACATCTGGCCGGACAGATTCAAGGGTGGCGAGCGTTCTACGCTCCGCTTCGATCTGGCGAAGGCAGTAATCGCGGATCGAGCTTCGGAGGTCTTTGCTCGTTCTGGAGAACCATTTCCTACGTTCCTGGACGAGGTTCCTTGTTACCCTTTTTACTTTTTGGTCTAGATGGGCTTCGTTGCTTTTCGCTTCCTCGAGTGCTGCTAACGCTTCGTCGACTCTGTCACGCTTAATCGCGCCCTTGCCTTTGAGCAACTCCACTGTTTGAAATTTACTACGAGTGTCCTTTCTCGCAGACTCGAGCTCTCGCATGAGGATTTGGCGGTTTGTAAGTGTTTCTTTAACGATGAACGCATCCCCAGAGTGATATGTGAGGGGGTCGCCCAAGGTTGTGGCTTCAGAGGTGGCTTGCGCCGCGTGAAAATCTCCTACCGATTGGACAATCTTGCCGAGTTTGCGGAAGGCATTTGCCATGCCCTGGTGCGCCTCACCTTGCGAAATTGCCAACAAGCGGGCACCAAAATCTGATTCGGCAAGACCAACACCTAAAGATTGTCAATCACGTGTACCTGTAACTACCGACAATAGTTATGATATACCTCTCCGGCTCTTAACCATACGGTCAACCTTCTGCCCAGTCTCCATAGTGCCCAGATAGAACGCCTTAACGACAGGTCTTGTCGTCTCTAATTCCGGGGTGTCATCCGGCGGCGGAGCAAATTGCTTGATAACTCTCCGTCGAACACCAGTCGCGGGCTGCTTTCTCCTAATCACAGGACTATATCCAAAATCACTCTCGACAAAGAAAACCATCTCCTCATCACGCATAAGAACCTCGTTTGAGCACACGGTGTTGAGCCACCGTTGCATACTCGCACGGACACGGGCTTCATCCTCGTCTGTCCCAACACCTGCCGAAGTAGACTGCGGCGGAACGGCAGGCACAAAACATTCAGGGTTACTAGACAAGAGATGATTTGCGAGCTTCTGGAACTCCGGGTGTGTACGCCGAACATCACGGAATTGCGTAGCGCGGAATTTGGGAAGGTTCGTCTACCCCAGTTGTCAGAACCACTTTTTTTATGAATAAATTTTGAGTAAACACACCTGCACATCAAATCTTAGGATAGGATCTTTCCTTCCTGTCCTTTCAAGAGCTACTATCTTGGCCTGTAGCTTATATTGTGCGACTTGTCTCTGTTGCTGCCCCCGGAAGCTCCCCTGGCCTCGAATTTCAGGTTTTTGATTGTGTTCCCCACCTTGTTGCTCTTGCTGGTGTTGCTGCTTATCCGGATGAGCTAGTGATTTAGGGCTCTCAGCAGGACTATCGTCGCCAGCATATCCCGGACTTCTAAATCCACCATCATCCTGAAATCCGGGTGTAATCGGTGTTTGGCTAGCAAATCCTGAGTGGTCTAGGTCGTCGGAACTTGGCTGGCGGATATGAGGAGAATAAGGTGTGGCAAATCCAGGACTCCCGAGAGGATCATCACCGATGAGAGTTGTAGAAGACTCAGATTGAGTTTGTGGGGGGCGGTGTTGGGCAAAAGGTTGCTCGGTAGGATCACCGAAAAGACTTGGCTCTGAGCCAAAACCTGAGGAATAATCCATTGACCGGTGGTGTTGTTGGAGGGCGGCGATGAGTTAAAGAGCTGTTGTTGTTGACGGGAATGCACTTGAGTATTATTGGTGGGGCGGACGACGTTCTTGGAATCGTGCCTCTTCCATGCTGAAAAGCACGCGTGGCTGCACGCACGGTTCAGCACGTTCCCTTACGTGTAATGTATGATACCGGTATCATCCCACCACAATGACTATTTTTCAGCCTCGTTCCACTCGTTTTTTAAAAAATGCCATAACCCTATCGGAAAACAGACGCCATTAAATATCTTTTATCCTTCCTCCTATCATTAAATTTTGAAATAGCAACCAGTGTGATACCCTAATATGCAAGCATTTGTGCTGTGAAGCCATCTCCAGGAACCCAGAGCCCCAAACCAGGTTCAAGTTAATTGCAATAAAAACTAAGGCAGGAAGCAGAGTTTATCTAAAGTGCAGTTCCCCACCCAGAGCCTCAAAAAGTGGCATGATGTAATCCCGCAGTCAAATTCCTCTTCGCGATTCACCTCCCAACGAAACAGACATCCAACCAATTGAGATGCTCCTCCCAGCCCGAACGGCCTCTGCTATTTACCGAAGATACCTTGCTCTTTCTAAGACTACACCATCTCTGGGAAGGACAATATTATCATTGCAAAATAGCCCGAAAAGATTTTATGCTACTCCATCAGCCACTGGTGCTAATGCTCCAGTAGATCTGGCACAGACTAGAAATATTGGGATTATTGCGCATATAGATGCTGTATGTGTCCCTCTTTTATCCGCTATGGTAATTGTGGGCTAAATGAAATAAAACTTAGGGCAAAACAACCACCACCGAGCGTATGCTCTATTATAGCGGATTTACTCGCCGGATCGGGGGTACGAAGCGAGAGGAACATCCAAGCGTAAATGTAGTGGAACTAATTGCATGTAGAAGTTGATGAGGGTTCTACGGTCATGGACTATCTTCCCGCCGAACGTTCCCGTGGAATAACTATTACTTCCGCTGCAATTACTTTCAATTGGACACCTTCCACACCAGGATCTCAATCATACACGATTAACTTGATCGACACCCCGGGGCATGCAGACTTTACCTTTGAAGTTGAGCGCTCAATCCGTGTTCTGGATGGCGCTGTGACTATCCTAGACGGTGTCGCTGGTGTCGAGGCACAGACAGAGAAGGTCTGGCGTCAAGCAGAAAAGTATGGCATCCCGAGGCTTATCTTTGTGAATAAGCTTGATAGAGTAGGGGCAAAGTTTGGCCCTACTGTGAAAGAAATTGCCTCAAAATTGAACGCATGGCCAGCAGTCTTGCAATTGCCTGTATATGAACAAGATACAAAGGGTGACGATATATTTCGGGGAGTGGTGGATATTGTGGAGAAGCGAGTCTTTATATGGGGCCTGAGAGGCGACGGCCAAAAGATTGACGTGTACGACTACACCTGGCTCAAGGGAAATAGGCCAGACCTATATTCTGAGGCTTTGACAGCAAGGGCCGCGCTGGTCGAGCTATTGTCAGAGCATGACGAGGAACTAGTAGAAGTATTTCTGGATATTGGTGACCACCAAGCCATTTCCCCAAGCGCCATCAAGAAATCCTTGCGGAAACAGACACTTAGGGGTTCAAGCGAAGTGGTTCCCGTATTATGTGGAGCCAGCTTTAGGAATATCGGCGTGCAACCGCTACTAGATGCTGTGATTGATTATCTTCCTTCTCCGCTTGACAAGCCAGAAACTGAGATTTCTTATAATCACGGGAAGGCTAGGGGGGTTCTGAATGCATCTGAAGATAGACTGTGTGCCTTAGCTTTTAAAGTCGTCAACGATCCAAAACGAGGGGCGATGGTATTTGTCAGAGTCTATTCTGGAACTCTTGTTCGCGCACACCACCTTTATAATACCACTCTTGGTGTCAAGGAGCGAGTACATAGGCTTCTGAAAATGTACGCAGATGATGCAATCGACATTCAATCTATTCCTGCCGGACATATCGGGGTGATTATAGGCCTTAAGAATGCTCGGACCGGCGATACGTTGATATCAGACCACCAGCATCATCACTTTGGTAAAGGCAATAAGCACCATCAGAAAGCCTCTGATTCCTTCGAGACTGTTCAGCTTCGCCCAATCGAAGTTCCTCCGCCAGTATTCTTTGCAAGCATCGAGCCAAATTCCATTTCTGAGCAAAAACCCCTTGAGGACGCACTATCTATGCTTCTTCGTGAGGACCCTAGTCTGCATATAAATATCGATGAAGACTCTGGACAAATGCTTATTTCCGGAATGGGAGAGCTGCACCTCGAAATTGCAAGAGATCGACTGGTTGGTGAGCTCAAGGCCAAGGCAGAAATGGGGCGCATCCTCATCTCCTACCGTGAAACAATACCCTCGACCTCAGGACACGAACTCCGTACAGCCTTCGAAAAAGAGATCGCTGGAAAGCTTTCCAAGGCAGGATGCCATGTTTCTGTAATTGGCCTGGACGAGCCCCCAATTCTAGACCCAGGAGCCCCTGATGAGACGGTGGTTGATGGAAACCTTATATCTGCTGATATTATTGCGCCTAATCATACACTAACCATGGACGAAGCCGAAGTGGAACACACGAAATTGCCAAAATCAATCGATACCGAAGAGCTTAAAGGTTCTCTCATTTCTGGAGCGATAGCGGCGCTTGGAAGAGGGCCTTATCTCGGATTCCCAGTGCGGAATACCTCAATTAAGATCACGATAGACCCTTCCAAAGATTACTTCGGAACCGAAAGCACCCTAGCGGCGTACTCATCTGCGGCACGCTTAGCAGTCACGATGGCGTTAAAAGAAGCGATCGCATCAAACGAGGAAGGTATTTTGATGGAACCAATGATGAACGTCATCGTGACAGTCGACGAGAAGGATCTTGGAAAGGTAGTTGGTGATCTCTCTTCTGCGAGAGGAGGGCATGTCTTGGAGCTTGGTGGTGGTGGAGATGAAGGAGGAGTTGAGAGATTGGATACTTCAAAAGTGTATGCACCTGGCCAAGCCGGAAAGGTGGACGACAATGATAGAGGAGTAAGAGGGAAGCGGTCGGTTGTGGCGACAGTACCATTGAAAGAGATGGTGGGCTACTTGAAGCATTTAAGGAGCATGACAACTGGAAGGGGCACATTCGTAATGAACCTTCTCGGATGGGAGAGAATGACACGACTAAGGGCAGTAGACGTGCTTAAGGATATTAGAGGTGGATAGCCCCCTGGCGGACCTGTACGCATTAAGCTTTGGGAAATTAGTCTTATATGGTATATTACCGTTATCTCCCGCATCATATAGTTTCCCTTGGTTCGAGGGAAAGCAAATATCAAAAGAGCCTACTTATATTGGGAACACTAAAATTACTGTGGCTTATCCGAAGAAAAAAAACGAGTGAGAATATGTGAATATTTGGGGTAGGATGGTGTTAACCATTGGCAGTTGTTCGACATTGGGGTTCTACTGATGCTGTCTGGTACCAGAAACGGGCTCTTGATAGGCCATGCAAGGTGTCATTCTGAGAAAGACGCACTGGTCTGTTTCCATGCCATGACTCCTTTAAAATGCGTAAAAGCACTCGCCGAATTGCTCCCACAAAATTTAATGAACAGCTTAACCAAGGTGAAGGACTGGTGTAGGAACGGAAACGCCCAGCCTTGCCCAAATATCTTGACGTGGGGTTATTGGCAGTGTCTTAGAGATATGGCACCTGGCGGGCGCCGTTTGAGAGCGGCAGCTGGTGCCGGTACTACGATAGATAGACAACAATTTACGGGGGGATGTGATCTGATAAGATATAAGGCCTGCACGTCAAAAACACGGGGTTTGCACTAGCCACTGAGGGTGAATGGCCGACTCCAATTGACCGATAACCAACTTTAGCTTCCGATACCGGTATTAGGGATATAGTGATATAGTGGGATAGGGAAGCTCCAGCCTAAAAGATGATACAAGAAGACATTCCTTTAGCAAAACTAAGTGTTCTCTATGGGACCAAGTGTCTTTACCAACTTGATTGTGGTGCTAAGGTGCATACACTGTGCAGTACCGGTACTGTATCGTACAGTACTGTGCATCCGATACTGGCTACCGGTACTGTGCCCAGGGTTCAATCTAAATTTATTATACTCGAGTAAACTAAAGGGAGCCATACCAATCCAGGCTTCGGCACCCACGGGTCTGAAGTGTGCTGTACTCGTACACGTACAAATCACAGGGTGGGAACTGAGGTCCTGGTTACCGTACTGGAGAGGGTTTCACACCCTGCAACACCGTTCGGGCTGCGGAAGGGGGAAAGTAAAACATGGGAAGGGATGCCCGCGCTATGGGACGAACGGGCCCATCATATTGTAGTGCAAGCCACCACCATACTCGAGTAGTTCATCCAGCACAGCACCGGGACCTAAATCACGGTGCGACATTCCTCCCTTGCAGAAAGACATCAGCAGAGAAGCAGCACCGAAGCCAAACTTCTTCTTCTCCTGCTTCTTCCTCCCCAATCTTTGTCTCCCACACCAAGCGAGCTTCCTTTTCCTTACTCCTTCTTCCCTTCCTCCCCCTCCCCCTCTTCCTTCACGTTTGATCCCTTTATCGTTCCCTATTTACGTTCCCTCCTTCACTTGCC